>JAYGGG010000524.1:0-29558 GCA_036346245.1 Bonia amplexicaulis | reverse complement strand
GTGGTATCGAGCCATCTTGCTTAGTTTATGACCGGATCGCATATGTTGATATGCGGTTGTAATAGATTGATCTATTACGACTAGATCAATCGGTCATAAGGGGTTGAATATGTATGAGTTGATAGCATCATGTGGCCAAAAGATTAGTTCGCGTTCTTCTTGATGTACGCCCGACTTGCCCTCACCTACCGGTAACACCATCTGGGCTAATCACACAAGACCGCAAGAGATTGAGCCAATGATCGAGGTCTTGTGTTGCGGTCTCCTCAAGCATACCGATCGCGATGATTGATGTGATTGATCTAATGAAAATTGAGACATTTTGAATGGCTCGGATTTGGGTTGATTTGATCGCCCGATGAGATTTTCATAGCGATTTCATAGATGCGATCTATGTAATCTGGAGAGCCAGTGCGCTGCCGAACCCGCGGGCGGCGGCCCCCGACTCTCGCTGGGACCGCCATGCATAACGCATAGATTGTTATAGAAACACATTCATGTCGTATGTAGAATATGTTCTACGCTAACTTGTTTTTGCAGGAATGATGTGAATGGTATGGCATAGATGCATATGTGATGCATGTGTGTTTTGGCGGTCGTAGTCGTATTAATCACAAATGGTTGAGGTCGTTTTTAATTGTATAACGACCTGCACAGTCGACTTGTGATGCTTGAGCTCCTCATGTAATTCATTTGCTACCTATTAGTTGTAATAGTTTAGTTCTTTGCTATGGAGGCTTCAAGCATGATGACAAAGAGGACAAGAAGTGTGGCTAAGAATATCACCATGGAACCATGGCGATGGCGACTCACTACGATACAAAATGCCATACCATTCAAAGATAATGTGATTATATGCATGTGATGTTTATTTTTGTCATACTATTCTTTCATGCCATACCAACTAAGGGTTAGTTTTTCATGATAGAATAGCTTCTCTCAAGAAAAAAAAATTAAGAATTTGTTTTGATGCCCTTCCAATTGTCGCGCTTATAAGAATCATGATCATTATTTGGTAGGTCCGCAAAAGGCAGTACCATCAACTATCTTGATCTAATAGGTGGATGTCTGACATCCACATGCATAGTATTGGTTTACTTGACAAGGCTATCAAATTAGATTTGGGCCTTGGGGCATGGTGTTGGGAGCCGTGGCATTGATGCCACCCAACAAACAAGAGTCACATAAGATGTGATTAGCAAGTGTTGCTTACCCACGCCACTAGGTTTCTAGCAGTGATGCCAAAGCTCACTAGAACTTAGATGAACATGGATCTTGACCACTATATGTCGTTAGAGGGAAGACGATTACAAAACATATAGTGGGAGTATCTTTTGTTAAATTGTTTAATGGAAGATCAAACATGAACATAGTGCTAAACTTTGCATATTCTTTGTTGTAGATCATGTCAACTAATGCCGCATCCAGCTTCTTTTTAATTTGGCGATCTATTCTTGAGAAAGAAAACTCAATGGAACGAACTTTTGGATTGGTATCGCAACCTGAGAATTGTTCTCAAGCAAGAGCGCAAAGAGCATGTCCTTGAGTCTCCTTATCCCGATGACTTGCCCGATAATGCTACTATGGCTGCACGGAAAGCTTAATGAGAAGCAAACGAATGATTACCTTGATGTGAGTCGCCCATGCTTGCCACAATGTCCTCTCGAGCTCGTAAGCAATATGAGAACACAGATGCTCACAATATCATTGTTGATGGGAACGGGTCCCGATCTTCCAACAGGTTCGATAAATTGACGGTGGAGTCGCGACACAAATCGATCCAGCCCAACAACACGCCCCAACCCCGCAATCGCAGCACCACGCCTCAGTTATCAACCGTGCGCTGCCCGTTGACCTTGCTAAGAAGGCTAATCTCGCCATAATCAAGAACACAAGCAAGAACAAGGAAGAACACAACCAAATTGCAGATATATTGATGAAGCACTCAAAATTGGGGTCTCACAAACCGATGACGGCGAAACTGTTCAAAGACAGAATTAATCTAAGCAAAACCCAACCCTAATGGTGGGGTGGTGGCTGTATAAAGGAGTAAGGGGCGGTAAAACCCTGGACGCGTCCCTTAATGGACTCCAACACGATACAAAGCCGAACGGCCCAAAAGACGGTGTCACAGCACCTGACAGATTCTGGACGTCCACTTGTTTCGACGATTCCCGTTGACTCAGAAGGAATTTTGATATGAGACCAGATCCATTGGAAAGCTTATCTTCTCAGCTTTCCATACATATGTGGAACGTCCAAAACGGAGTCCGGATGCGATCTGGGCGTCCGCTTTAGTGCGGCCTGGTCCTGACCCAAATTGATTCGAAGTGGGCTTGAGTTGACATCCAACATGATTCGACCACCCTTGCTGGACCGTCAGGCCTCAGAGCCCTTCTCCAAGTACTTCTTGATCCTCCATGGTTCCTAATCATAATTAAATCATTAGGTAGTAATCGATTCTCAAATGAACAAAAAGAAGTACTTAGGAACGAGCTCACATGTAAATTCAATTGTCGGGCGCGAGCTCTAGTGATTGGTCCTTGAATATCAAGTGGAGGAGTGTTGTGTATATCCAAGAAGTGATGTCCTCATCATCCTCCCCTCTTGAAGCGGAGTTGTCCTCAACTCGCCTCATCTTCTTCTCCCAAGCATGGCTTCAAATCTGAAATGTTAAAGGTGGGACTAACCCCAAACTCGGGAGGCAACTCAAGTTTGTATGCATTATCATTTATCTTCTCAACTATCTTAAAAGGACCAGCAGCTCTAGGCATCAATTTTGACTTTCTTAACTCAGAAATCTATCCTTCGCAAGTGCAACCAAACAAAATCACCCGGTTCAAGTTTAACTTCCTTTCACCTTTACTACCAAGAATCCTATATTTTTCATTCATCTTTTCAATGTTTGCCTTAGTAGTCTCATGCATTTTGAGAATAAAATCAGCACGCCCTTAGCATCATTATGAACTCTCTCACTAGTAGGCAAAGGTAAAATATCAATAGGGCACGGGATTGAATCCATACACTACCCGAAAAGGACTTACCTTGGTGGTGGAGTGTTCCGCCGATTATATGCGAACTCAACATGCGGCAAACACTCTTCCTATAGCTTTAAATTGTTCTTCAAAATAGCTCTCAACATGGTAGATAATGTGCGTTCACCACCCTCGGTTTGGCCATCGCTTCAGGGTGACATGTCGAGAGAACAACAACTTTGTACCCAACTTGTTCCATAGAGTACGCCAAAAGTGACTCAAGAACTTGGCATCACGATCCGAAACAATAGTAGAAGGCATACCATGCAAACGAACTATCTCTTTGAAAAGAGGTCAGCAATATGAACGGCATCATCGGTTTTATGACATGGGATAAAGTGAGCCATCTTAGAAAAACGATCCACAACAACAAAATGCTATCTCCCCTCTTAGTCCTGGGCAACCCTAAAACAAAGTCCATAGAAATATCTCCCACCAATAGAAGGAACAGAAGTGGCATATATAAACCATGTGGATTCAAGCGAGACTTAGCTTTTTGACATGTAGTGCAGCGAGCCACAAACCGCTCAACATCTCGCCTCATCTTTGGCCAAAAGAAGTGTGTGGTCGAACGCCTCCGCCTTCTTAGCACCAAAATGTCCCATCAATCCGCCTCCATGCGCCCCGCAACAACAAAAGACTAACGGATCCAACTCGAATGCATAGGCGGTTAGCTCTAAACAAAATCCATCATTGATCACGAATTTATTCCATGTTTGACCCTCTTTACAATGCAACAACACATCCTTAAAATCATCATCAAAAGCATATTGTTCTTTAATAGTTTCAAGACCAAAATGCGACAATCAAGTTGAGACAACATGGTATAGCGTCGAGACAAAGCATCAAGAATCACATTATCCTTCCCTTTCTTGTGTTTAATGACATAAGGAAAAGATTCAATAAATTCAACCCACTTAGCATGTCTACGATTCAAATTGGTTTGACTACTTAATATGCTTAAGTGATTCATGATCTAATGAATGACAAATTCTTTAGACCATAATAGTGTTGCCACGCCTCTAAAGAACCAACAAGAGCATACAATTCTTTATCATACGTGGAATAATTAAGAACAGGACCATTCAATTTTTCGCTAAAGTAGGCAATGTTTGCCTTCTGCATCAAAACACCACCAATACCAATTCCGCTAGCATCACATTCGAGTTCAAAAGTCTTACCAAAATTCGAAGTTGGAGCAATGGTGCGTATGAAGCTTGTCCTTCAAAAGAATAAAGGACCTCTTGTGATGGCCCCCAATGGAACACAACTCCCTTCTTTGTCAACTCAATCAACGGTGTCGCAATGGTGCTGAATTCTTTGACAAAGCGGCGATAAAATCCTCGCAAGGCCAAGAAAACTCGCGACTTGGGAGACCGCCGGGCGTGCCAACTCCATATCGCCTCCACCTTGGCTCTATCAACCTCAATTCCCTGTGGAGTCACAACATAGCTAAGAAAGAGACTCGATCCGCAAAAGGTGCACTTCTCAAGGTTACCAAACAAACGGCATCTCTCAAAGCATTAAAACAGCACGTAAGTGAGTCGAATGTTCATCCATGGACTTGCTATAAATCAAGATATCATCAAAGTAAACGACACAAATTTGCCAATGAAAGGACGTGAAACCTCGCTCATTAATCTCATGAAAGTGCTAGGTGCATTAGTTAAACCAAAAGGCATGACTAACCACTCATACAAGCCGAACTTAGTTTTAAAAGCGCTTTCCATTCATCGCCAAGTTTCATTCTTATTTGGTGGTATCCACTACGCAAGTCAATCTTTGTGAAAATTATAGCACCACACAACTCATCAAGCATGTCGCTCAGCCTAGGAATAGGATGACGATACCAGATAGTAATGTTGTTAATGGCTCTACAATCTACACACATACGCCAAGAACCATCTTTTTGGGAACCAAAAGAACAGAACAAGACAAGGACTAAGGCTCTCACGACGCACTCCACGGTCCAAAAGGTCTTGGACTTGGCGCTGAATCTCCTTAGTCTCTTCTGGATTGGTCCTCAGACGCAGACGGTTTGGCAAGCTCGCCCAGTGAATCAAATCAACTGGTGCTCAATCCCCGAATGGGTGGAAGTCCCGAGGTATCTCATCGTGAAAACATCTCTAAACTCCGCAAAAGGTTAGTGACAGAGAGTGCAAAGTGCAAGGCATATTATCAAGAGAAAATAAAGCATCTTTGCACACAAAAGCATAGCATGTATCATTAACATCATCAATTGCAGCAAGGTTCGATTTTGTGGCAAGCATAACAGAATTTTTCAAATTGGTTACTTGCTGTTTTTCAGATTTATCATGTTCCTTTGGATCATTAGCAGCAGCCTCGCCTATCGGCCTCTATAATTTCAGCGGGTCAAAGGCAAGAAAGTAACTTTCTTTTTCTTATGCATAAAAGTGTATGTGTTACTACTACCATGGTGTAAAGCATCATTATCAAATTCCCAAGGTCGACCCAATAAAAGAGAGCATGCTTGCATGGGAACCACATCACAATCAACATGATCAATATAAGCACCAATGGAAAATGGACTCGCATGTTTGTGTTACCTTAGCTTTTCCAGAGTCATTTAACCATTGAATATGGTATGGATGTAGATGCGGTCGCGGGTCAAGCCAAGCTTCTTGACCAAATCGTAACTCACCAAGTTGTTGCAACTTCCTCCATCAATGATGACACGCACGCCGGTTCTTGATTGCAAAGAAGGTCTGAAACAAATTATGGCGTTGAAGTTTATCGTTGTTGTACCCGCGTCGAGGACTCGCTGCACAATGATGTCTGAGAGCGTCGCTGCGGACGCCCACCAAGGACGAGGTCGCCATCACCACCGCCATTGTCGTCTGTGGCAGCAAGAACATCATCATCCTCCTCGATATCCGGCGTCGATGTAGCCTCCATCTTCTCGTGGGCGGCGTATGCCCGCTGGCTAGGCAATTCTTCCGCACATGACCAAGTCCATGACAGCTGTGGCATCGAATGCCGAGGAGCGCCCGCTGAAGCCACTTCAAGAAGAACTTTGTCCGACCCCGCAAAGAATTTTTGAAGAATCTACAAGGCGTCGTCGGAAAGTGGCTTTGGTGGCTGCTGCCATCTTGTTCACAGTGGTGGAGGAGAACGAAACTCAAGAAGACTTGGGCAGTCCCGCCGATGTAGTCGTCATGGGTGTAGAAGGGTCGTCCGGCATGCGCTTTAGTTGATTCTCGCAGGCCCTCGCAATTCTTTCTCTCGCAAGCATAGCAAGGTGGAACAACCGTTGACAGTAAAATTCTTTATAATCAACAATGTCCCGACTTCACGCCAGAACCCCCGTAGAAACGACAAATCTTATCCTCCGTGTCCTCAACAACCCCACAACGCACCATACCCTTTTGAAGCTCAAAGATAATAGTCTTGAATGTAACTATCACCTTGTTCTAAGCGCTGCAATTTTTTTCTCAATTCAAGTTTATATGAGAGAGGAACAAAACGACACGATAGCTTCTTTTTAAGCGCCCCATGTATCAAAGTTGTGCGCACGGTACTTAGTTCATTCCACCGTATAATAGCAAAGTCCTTAAACTCACTAGTAGCTTGTCTAACTCTATGTTGCTCAGAACTAAGTGAGAGTTAAACTTCGCTTCACCGTCATCTCCCAATCAAGATATATTTCAGCATCATAAAGACCGTAAAAGATGGAATGGTAAACTTCACTTTAGCAAAAGGGTCATCGCTACCATGACTGTTCGTTATTACCTCCCATACCATGTCGGTTTTGTCAAGACGACGACGTAGTCGCGCATCTTGTGTCGCCCACGATCAATGTTGCCATCTCGCATCATACTGTATGGCGCCATCATGATGATGGCCATCATTGATGTGGTAGACGTGCTCCAATGTGTCCATCCGACCGCTGAGGTCACCATCCGCCGCCCACCCGCCAATGCCTTCCGTGGTGTTCAATCGGTAATGGCGGCGACGATGGTGTCCAATCTCGCCGAGATCGTGAGTGAAGCGTTTGTTTGTCGAGCGCAGCTTGTAGCCGGTCGCGACTAACACACTCGCTGAAATCGACCTGTCCCGCCCTCTTCGCTTCCGCCATGGTTAGGGAAATACAGGAAAACAAAAGGATGATCCCTATCAACTACAAAGGAAGGGAAGTGGAAACCGCAGCGGAAGTGGCTTACCAAGCTCTTACAAGTGTGCTTACGAAGCAATGGATGGTACAACCGGTGGTCGGTTCGTGATACCTTGTCGAGCGTGGGCACGATTGCAAGGTCAAACCGTGCTATCCGTATAGATATATGGAGTTTGAAGGCCAAATATGTCGTGGAACACAAATCAATAACAAATAGTAATGCTGAATAAATGTCCAAAGTATGGTCCTAGTTGTCCGCCTAAATGTGTCCTATATCAAGTATGAGATGATGAACAAGGAGTCACGAATGTAATATGAAAGCAACGACAAGAACAAAGATGGCTGTGCACCGAGAAGCTCAATTCAAGATAAGCACAAACAAATAAATTGTTGGCACCTAAAACTGTGCTCGCTTTCTCTTTTTTTCTTTCTTTTTTTTTGTTTGCGCTATGGATAGCACCTCTCTCCTCTCTACTATAGCCGAAATTTTTCTTTTTTGTATTTTTTATATTTTTTCACAGAGCAGATCACGTAAATAGGAACCACACAAAGTTGCAACTCAATCGGATGTAAGGAGGACCCACGTAAATTAATGAATGTGTCAAAATCGGTGATTCGCCGAGCGAGTACTACACTTTCCAGCCGAATTTCGAAAATAAATTCCCGAACCCGACGGGTTGGGAGATTCGATGTAAATTTAATTTCACCCAATTTCAAAAAAAAGCAACCGATTTCGAGTCCAGATGCAAAAGTTATGGCTGCTTGAAGATGGACCTCCAAGTTATGGTTGTCGGGGTGAAACGAAGATCGTGGAGGGAATTTGTGGAATCTGTGGCGGAAGCTCGGAAAGGTTAATGAGGGTGGGATATGGGTGGAAAACAAAACAGAGGGTGGAAATGCGATGGGTGACGGCTAGTGTTTGAAGGGTGGTAGCTAAGGAATACAACTCGAACAAAACACCATCTAAACCAAAGAACACAACTCGACTAAGGACACAAACTCAACACTACGGACTCGAATCAACTTGTGCAAAGGCTAAACGAGATCTAGGACAGAAACAACCTATGACTACAATTTTTGTAGGGCTTTTTCATGGACTCTAGGACTAAACCGAAAATAACAAAGGAGGGGTAACTCAACCCGAGGAACACCAAGCTCGACACCACTTGATGGGAACGGGTCCCGATCTTCCAACAGGTTCGATAAATTGACGGTGGAGTCGCGACACAAATCGATCCGCTTCCGAACAACACGCCCCGAACCCCGCAATCGCAGCACCACGCCTCAGTTATCAACCGCGCGCTGCCCGTTGACCTTGCCAAGAAGGCTAATCCTCGCCATAATCAAGAACACAAGCAAGAACAAGGAAGAACACAACCAAATTGCAGATATATTGATGAAGCACTCAAAATTGGGGTCTCACAAACCGATGACGGCGAAACTGTTCAAAGACAGAATTAATCTAAGCAAAACCCAACCCTAATGGTGGGGTGGCGGCTGTATATAAAGGAGTAAGGCGTAAAACCCTGGACGCTGCCCTTAATGGACTCCAACACGATACAAAGCCGAACGGCCCAAAAGACGGTGTCACAGCACCCTGACAGATTCTGGACGTCCACTTGTTTCGACGATTCCCGTTGACTCAGAAGGAATTTTGATATGAGACCAGAGCCATTGGAAAGCTTATCTTCTCAGCTTTCCATACATATGTGGAACGTCCAAAACGGAGTCCGGATGCGATCTGGGCGTCCGCTTTAGTGCGGCCTGGTCCTGACCTGAATTGATTTCGAAGTGGGCTTGAGTTGGACATCCAACATGATTCGACCACCCTTGCTGGACTCTCGTGCGCCTCGTAGCCCTTCTCCAAGTACTTCTTGATCCTCCATGGTTCCTAATCATAATTAAATCATTAGGTAGTAATCGATTCTCAAATGAACAAAAGAAGTACTTAGGAACCAGCTCACATGTAAATTCAATTGTCGGCGCGAGCTCTAGTGATTGGTCCTTGAATATCAAGTGGAGGAGTGTTGTGTATATCCGAAGAAGTGATGTCCTCATCAATTGTGGGGTTGCGTGGTATGTTTGAGAACCAAGCAAGGGCTGAGAGGTTCAACACTTCAAAGTCCTTGTTTGCGGCAAGCTTGCGTAAGGGAACTCACGCCCTCATGTGATTAAGATGATTGGCTACATTGAGAGTCCGAAAAGCTTGGTTTTCCCTTAGCCAAGAGTTGGCTACCGATGTGATTCTTCACCGCCCCCGAGCTTTGAGCCATTCATTCGAACTATCACATGAACAACATGGATGAAGACCTGGTCGAGTTGCATGGGATGCTAAAATCACCGAGGAAAGCATTAAGAAAAGCAGCCATCATGTGATGATGATGCAAAGGCAAGGGCAAGCCCTATGTAAAGAAAGGCGCGTCAAAGAAAGTTAGCTCCCGATGAGATCGCGAGCGCTTCTAAGGCCAAGCAAGTCAAGAAGGGCCTCGCTTCGATGCGATTGCACCATCAGAAGCAATCGTGACATTGAAAAGGAACTCGCCCAAAGTACTTGGAGGATCTTGAGAAAAGAAGGAAGTACGACTCCGCCCTGTGTATAAATGTTATAGAAATCAATCTTGCTACTTCATCTATCGATTCTGGGTATTTGATACCGGATCGGTTGCTCACATTTGCAAATCGCTGTGGGCTAAGAAGAAGTAGAAGTTTGAGGAGGAGCGGTGATCTTCGCTGGCAATGGAGCAAAAGTTGTCATGTGGTATCGCTGGCACCATGCCATTGTCTTTACCTTCGTGATTAGTTTTGGAATTGAATAATTGTTATTGTGTTCCATCTCTTCCAAGAACATTATTTCGCCTCATGTTTACAAGCGTAAGGTTATGACTTTAGATCCGTGGAACAATGGTTGTTCTCTTTATTTCAAAGATATGTTCTATTGTCATACTCCATTGGTGAATGGGTTATATGTTCTTACCTTGAAGAGTCATCGGCCTATAACATTAATACAAAGAGGCAACGATCGAATGATTTGAATCCCACGCTTATTTGGCACCGCCGCTAGGTCACATAAATGAGAAACGCATGGAGAAGCTCCATAGAGATGGTATTCTGCACTCATTTGATTTTGAATCATTTGAGACATGCGAATCTTGTTTACTTGGCAAGATGACAAAAGCACCTTTCACCGGCCAAGGTGAACGGGCAAGTGACTTATTGGCACTCAGACATTCGATGTATGTGGACCAATGAGCTCAACAAAGAGGTGGTTTTCAAGATTATAACTTTTATCGATGACTTTAGTAGATATGGATATATCTACCGATGAAGATAAGTCCAATCCTTTGAAAAGTTCAAAGAATTCCAAAATGAAGTGCAAAATCATTTAGGCAAGACAATCAAGTTTCTACGATCCGATCGTGGAGGCGAGTATTTGAGCCATGAGTTTGGTAATCATCTCAAGGATTGTGGAATTGTTCCACAATTGACTCCGCCTAACACCTCAATGGAATGGGGTATCCGAACGGAGAAATCACACCTTATTAGATATGGTGCGCCCATGATGAGCCACAAAGATCTTCCGTTGTCTTTTGGGGTACGCCTGAAAAAAATACCGCCACACTAAATGTAGTTCCATCAAAATCAGAGAAAAGACACCATATGAGATGTGGACAGACAACGCCCTAGCTTGTCTTTTCTTAAGATTTGGGATGTGAGACTTATGTAAACGCTTACAACTGACAAGCTCACCCCAACTGATAAATGCTTTATCTGCATCCTAAGGAAACAAAAGGATATTACTTATAATCAAGAAGAAGGCAAAGTGTTTGTCGCCTCAAGATGGTGTCTTCTTAGAGAAAGAGTTTCTCTCAAGAAGGGATAGTGGGAGCATGGTGCAACTTGAAGAAATTCGAGAAACACCGAAAACGCTTTCAGCCCTTGCTGTAACCACAACAGATGAACAAACTGCTGAAGAACCTGCTAGGACACACCCGCACCACGAGGTCGAGAGGTCACGTCAGTACCGAGAGGTACATGTTCTTGACTACTCAACAACGGGATATATTGTTGTTAGACAACGATGAACCTAAGACCTATGAAGAAGCGATGGTGGGACCAGACTGAGAAATGGCTTGAAGCCATGAGATCCGAAATTGAATCCATGCACAAGAATCAAGTTTGAACTTGGTTGATCCACCGATGGTGTTAAACCATTGAGTGCAAATGGGTTTTCAAGAAAAGATAGACATAGATGGAAATGTTCACATCTATAAAGCGCGACAGGCCAAAGGTTTCAAACAAATTCAAGGTGTTGATTATGATGAAACTTTTTCGCCGTCGCAATGCTAAAGTCTATTCGATCATTCTAGCGATTGTCGCTATTTCGACTATGAAATATGGCAATGGATGTCAAAACAGCTTTCCTTAATGGAAATCTGAGTGAGGATGTGTACATGACACAAACCCCACGTGTTTTGTCGATCCGCAATCGCCTAGAAAGATATGCAAGTCGCAAAGATCCATTTATGGATTAAAGCAGTATCTCGAGTTGGAACATTCGCTTTGATGAAGTAATCAAAGGGTTTGGTTTCATCAAGAACGAAGAAGAGCCTTGTGTTTACAAAAAGGCTAGTGGGAGCGCACTCGTGTTTCTCGGTCTTATATGTGGATGACATATTATTGATCGAAATGACATTCCTATGTCGAATCATAAGTCTTCATTGAAAGTAGTTTCTATGAAAGACTTAGAGAGGCGATATATTCTGGGCATCAAGATCTATAGAGATAGATCAAAAGGTCGATTGATTAAGCCAAGATACGCACATTGACAAGGTGTTGAAAAGGTTCAACATGCAGTGATTCCAAGAAAGGCTTCCTACCTATGTCACATGGTATAAATTTAGCAAGAATCGGTCCTAGTACACCGATGAGCGGATAAATGAATGCGATTCCATATGCTTCAAATATTGGATCCATTATGTATGCCATGCTTTGTACACGCCCGATGTCTCAGATGCTTTAAGTGCTACGAGTAGATACCACGATCCGTGTGAAAGTCATCGATTATCGTGAAGAACATCTTGAAGTACTTGAGAAGAACTAAAGATGTGTTCCTCGCTCATGGGGTGAGGAAGAGCTCATGTAAATGGTTACACCGATGCTAGCTTCCAAACCGACAAAGATGATTTTAGATCGCAATCGGATTTGTGTTCTCGCCTCGAATGGCGGCGGTAAGTCGAAGAGTTCCAAGCAGAGACAGCTTGTCGATTCTACAATGTGGTTTAGTACATAGCGGCTTCAAGTCGCTAAAGAGGTCGCTTGGATCAAGAAATTTGTTTCGAGCTTGGTGTGATGGCTAGTGCCTCCACCAATGGACCTCATCGTGACAACAAGGGAGCCATTGCGCAAGCCAAGGAGCCTAGATCGCACTGTAAGTCCAAGCACATTCTACGGCGATTTCATCTCATCCGCGAGATTGTGGAGAGAGGCGATGTTAAGATATGCAAAGTACACACGGATTTGAACATTGCAGCATCCGCTGACAAAGCCGCCTCCCACCCAAAGCATGAGGCTCACACTAGGCAATGGGTATTAGATACCACATGGTTGACTCTAGTGCAAGTGGAGATCACAGATATGCCCTAGAGGCAACATGGAGATGTTGAATATATCACATACTATGTTTATGATACATTGCTTTGTTCCTTGAAATAGACATTATCATTATTGATCAATGAGTATGTGACTTATTCATGAGACTCTTAATGCCAAAATGTTGCTATTTCTAAATGATCCCCGATTATATTTCATATGAGGAACAAATATGATTCAAAGATCAAGATATGTATTGATTGATGATCATGTCTCATGGATCATGGTATGGAGATACCAAATCAATAATATGGACATGTGTTAGTGAACATATGTTGATAGACCCGCCATGAGACACCGCAGAGATTCCATGTGTCATCGCTGGTCTCAAGTAGTGTTTATGTGGAACTTAGACTTGAGATCATCATGGTTCCCAAAGATGCGTAGTAGCTACTTTGGGACTACTAAACACTACTCCGTGAATCGGGTAGTCATAAAAGTAGTCTTTGGTTTGCCATGAAACATGTAGTGGGATGTGAATGATCAAGATAGAATTTGCCCTCCTTATGGGAGAGATATCTCGGGCCCCTCGATGTAATGGATTATGAAAGTGCATGGCCATGCCAAGGTGATTGAGGAGTCAATCACGAGTTTATAATCCATCACGGAATCGAGAGAGTGATTGAGCTATTAAGAGGATGACACAGTCTCGCTTTGAGCTTAATCTATATCGTGAGGCAAAGGGATTAGTACATGAGAACATTACGTGTTCACCGATATGATCTTTACGTATACTTTGGGGTTAATATGTCTTGCTAGAGGCCGCTATTAATGTGGTGACCTGAAAGGTGTTTCGGTCGCGACCAAGTATACGTGAACCTGCTGTGGTCGCACACTTAACGGGTTGGAACACTAATTCAATGTGATTCGATATGGGCTCAATTCGATAGAGATCCTGATAGATTCTTATTGGGCCTCGGTCCACGAGGCCCAAGTGAGGAGGTCTATATATGGAGGCGAGGGGCCGAGGAATGCACCGATAATCCCGAGCTAATCCGTAGCCGCCACCTCCGTAGCCAAACCCCAGCCGCCATGAGTGCCGGTACACTCGCGATCGCTGCCCAAATTTCCCGACGGTGGATACCGGTGGAGGCGCCGCCGCTGCGGCGTTGATCGGCATCAACAACCCATGATTGATCCGCCGTGTGGTTGATCGCGGAGGAGACGATCGTCGGGACGATCGACTACTTCCACTACTACTCGACGCGTGGTTGCATCGCCTTCTCCAACTCTTCTTCACACGCTGCCTAGTGGTAACGATCCATGATCCCTCCTAAGCATGATGTTCTTGTGTGCGCCAGAGAAAAATTTGTTTTCGCTCGTAGCCTACCGCGATCCTTTATAGTCCTCACTAAAAGGCGAACGGTCCACGAGAGAAGGCGCTTGTTCACCGCCGCCATCCGCTTTAGCCTCTTGCGCCGCTGTTCTCCTGGTGTCAGCCGTCGGCAGCAGCCGCCATATCCGCTATGCATCACGGGTGATTCCATCTCGTAGAAAAACGGGCACTTAGCCACTAGTCCTCACTAAAATGCGCAACGGTCCACGAGAGAAGGCGCTTGTCCACCGCCGCATCCGCGAGCCTGCGCGCCGCGGTTCTCCTAAGTGCCGCCGTCGGCAGGCCCGCCATATCCGCTATGCATCACCGGTGATTCCATCTCGTAGAAAAACGGGCACTTAGCCACTAGTCCTCACTAAAAGGCGCAATACCACGAGAGAAGGCGTTGTTCACCGCCCGCATCCGCTAGCCTGCGCCGCGTTCTCCTGGTGTCGCCGCTCGGCAGGCGCTATCCGCTATGCATCACCGGTGATTCCATCTCGTAGAAAAACGGGCACTTAGCCACTAGTCCTCACTAAAGGCGCAACGGTCCACGAGAGAAGGCGTTGTTCACCGCCGCTTCGCTTTAGCCTGCGCGCCATGTTCTCCTGGCGCTCGCTCGCCCAGCAGCAGCTTCTGCTGCTACTTGCTATGCATCACCGGTGATTCCATGTCGAGAAAAACGGGCACTTAGCCACTAGTCCTCACTAAAAGGCGCAACGGTCCACGAGAAGGCGTTGTTCACCGCCGATTCGCCTAGCTCGCGCCACGGCTCCCCTGCAGTGCCGCCGCTTCCGGCAGTCATTGGCACCAGCTATGCATCACGGGTGATTCCATCTCGAGAAAAATGGACACTTAGCCACTAGTCCTCACTAAAAGGCGAACGGTCCACGAGAAGGCGTTGTTCACCGCCGAATCTACTTAGCCTCGTTGGCCGCTGTTCTCCTGGAAGTTGCCGCTTCCGGCAGCTGGCCATATCTGCTATGCATCACCGGTGATTCCATCTCGAGAAAAACGGGCACTTAGCCACTAGTCCTCACTAAAGGCGCAACGGTCCACGAGAGAAGGCGTTGTTCACCGCCGCATCCGCCTAGCTCGCTGCGCCAGCAGCTCCTGGCGTCGCCGCCCGGCAGGCTTTTCGCTGCTATCTGCTTATGCATCACCGGGTGATTCCATCTCGAGAAAAACGGGCACTTAGCCACTAGTCCTCACTAAAAGGCGAACGTCCACGAGAGAAGGCGTTGTTCACCGCCAGATCCGCTTAGCTCACAGCCGCGGTTCTCCTAAGTGCTACCTACTCCGGCAGTCGTGCATTGCATATCTTGCTATGCATCACCGGGTGATTCCATCTCAGAAAAACGGGCACTTAACCACTAGTCCTCACTAAAAGGCGCAAACGGTCCACGAGAAGGCGTTGTTCACCGCCGCATCTCGCTTAGCCTGCTGCGCCATGTTCTCCTGAAGTGCCGTCGCCCGGCAGCAGCCTGCTACTCCGCTATGCACCACCGGTGATTCCATCTCAGAAAAAACAGCACTTAGCCACTAGTCCTCACTACAAGGCGCAACGGTCCACGAGAAGGCGTTGTTCACCGCCGGCATCTGCTTAGCCTCGTTGCACCGCTGTTCTCCTAGTGTCCGCCGCTTCCGGCAGCCGCTACATTCCGCTATGCATCACGGTGATTCCATCTCAGAAAAACGGGCACTTAGCCACTAGTCCTCACTAAAAGGCGCAACGGTCCACGAGAGAAGGCGTTGTTCACCGCCGCATCTACTTAGCCTCGCTGCGCCACGGTTCTCCGCAGAAGTTGCTCGCCCGGCAGGTCATTGCTACCCGCTATGCATCACCGGGTGATTCCATCTCGAGAAAAACGGCACTTAGCCACTAGTCCTCACTAAAAGGCGCAAACGGTCCACGAGAGAAGGCGTTGTTCACCGCCGCATCCGCTTAGCCTCTGCGCCGCTGTTCTCCTGGTGCCGCCGCTTCCGGCAGCCATTGCTATCCCGCTATGCACCACCGGTGATTCCATCTCGAGAAAAACGGGCACTTAGCCACTAGTCCTCACTACAAGGCGCAACGGTCCACGAGAGAAGGCGTTGTTCACCGCCCGGATCCGCTTAGCCTCGCTGCACCGCGGTTCTCCTAAGTGTCGCCGCCCGGCAGAAGTTATTGCTACCCGGCTATGCATCACGGGTGATTCCATCTCGTAGAAAAATGGTCACTTAGCCACTAGTCCTCACTAAAAGGCGCAACGGTCCACGAGAGAAGGCGCTTGTTCACCGCCGATCTCGCTAGCTCGCTGCGCGGCTGTTCTCCTGGTGCTCGCCCGGCAGAAGCCATTACCCGCTATGCATCACCGGGTGATTCCATCTCGTAGAAAAACGGAACTTAGCCACTAGTCCTCACTAAAAGGCGAACGGTCCACGAGAGAAGGCGCTTGTTCACCGCCGGCTTCGCTTAGCCTCGCTGCGCCATGTTCTCCTGGTGTCGCTGCCGCCCGGCAGTCATCTGCTGCGCCCGCAATGCATCACCGGGTGATTCCATCTCAGAGAAAAATGGGCACTTAGCCACTAGTCCTCACTAAAAGGCGCAGCGGTCCACAGAGAAGGCGTTGTTCACCACCGCATTCCGCTTCTAGCTCTGCGCCGGGTTCTCCTGGTGCGTCGCCCGGCAGGCCATTGCTATCTTGCTATGCATCACCGGTGATTCCATGTCGAGAAAAACGGGCACTTAGCCACTAGTCCTCACTAAAAGGCGCAACGGTCCACGAGAAGGCGTTGTTCACCGCCGGCTTCGCTTAGCCTGCTGCGCCATGGTTCTCCTGGTGTCTTCTCTCCGGCAGCATTGCTACCTGGCCATGCATCACCGGTGATTCCATGTCGAGAAAACGGGCACTTAGCCACTAGTCCTCACTAAAAGGCGCAACGGTCCACGAGAGAAGGCGTTGTTCACCGCCGATCCGCCTTCTAGCTCGTTGCGCCGCTGTTCCCTGGTGTCGCCGCTTCCGGCAGTCAGCATTACACCCGGCTATGCATCACCGGTGATTCCATCTCGGAGAGAAAAATGGAGACTTAGCCACTAGTCCTCACTAAAAGGCGCAACGGTCCACGAGAGAAGGCGTTTGTTCACCGCCGCATCCGCTTAGCTCACAGCCGCGGTTCTCCTGGTGCTACCGCCCGGCAGGCATTGCTATCTTGCTATGCATCACCGGGTGATTCCATCTCGAGAAAAACGGCACTTAGCCACTAGTCCTCACTAAAAGGCGCAACGTCCACGAGAAGGCGTTGTTCACCGCCGCAGATCCGCTTAGCCTGCTGCGCCATGTTCTCCTGGTGTCGCCGCCCGGCAGCCATTGCTACCCGCTATGCATCACCGGTGATTCCATCTCGAGAAAAACGGGCACTTAGCCACTAGTCCTCACTAAAAGGCGCAACGGTCCACGAGAGAAGGCGCTTGTTCACCGCCGCAAGATCTCGCTTAGCTCACAGCCGCTGTTCTCCTGGCGCTACCGCCCGGCAGTCATTGCTTCCCGCTATGCATCACCGGTGATTCCATCTCAGAAAAACGGCACTTAGCCACTAGTCCTCACTAAAAGGCGAACGTCCACGAGAAGGCGTTGTTCACCGCCGCATCTCGCTTCTAGCTCGCTTGCGCCGCGGCTTCTCCTGGTGTCGCCGCCCGGCAGGCCACTGCTACCCGCTATGCATCACCGGTGATTCCATCTCAGAGAAAAACGGGCACTTAGCCACTAGTCCTCACTAAAAGGCGAACGGTCCACGAGAGAAGGCGTTGTTCACCGCCGCATCCGCTAGCTCAGCAGCCGCGGTTCTCCTGGCGCTACCGCCCGGCAGCCATTGCTACCCGCTATGCATCACCGGTGATTCCATCTCAGAAAAACGGGCACTTAGCCACTAGTCCTCACTAAAAGGCGCAACGGTCCACGAGAGAGGCGTTGTTCACCGCCGATCCGCGAGCCTGCTGCGCCGCGGTTCTCCAAGTGCTTCGCTTCCGGCAGGCCTGCTACCCGCTATGCACCACCGGTGATTCCATCTCGTGAGAAAAACGGGCACTTAGCCACTAGTCCTCACTACAAGGCGCAACGGTCCACGAGAGAAGGCGTTGTTCACCGCCATCTCGCGCACTCGCTGCACCGCGGTTCTCCTGGCCGCCGCCGCTCCTGGCAGCTGCTATCTTGCTTATGCATCACCGGGTGATTCCATCTCAGAAAAATGGGCACTTAGCCACTAGTCCTCACTAAAAGGCGCAACGGTCCACGAGAGAAGGCGTTGTTCACCGCCGCATCCGCTAGCCTGCTGCGCCGCTGTTCTCCTGAGTCGCCGCCCGGCAGAAGCTCGCTGCTACTCCGCTATGCATCACCGGTGATTCCATCTCGAGAAAAACGGGAACTTAGCCACTAGTCCTCACTAAAAGGCGAACGGTCCACGAGAGAAGGCGCTTGTTCACCGCCGCTTCGCTTAGCTTGTTGCGCCATGTTCCCCGTGGCGTCGCCGCCCGGCAGTAGCCACTTGCTATTCCCGCAATGCATCACCGGTGATTCCATCTCGAGAAAAACGGGCACTTAGCCACTAGTCCTCACTAAAAGGCGCAACGGTCCACGAGAGAAGGCGTTGTTCACCACCGCATCCGCTTCTAGCTCGCTGGCGCCGCTTCCTCCTGGGTGTCGCCGCCCGGCAGAAGTCGCCGCATTCCGGCTATGCATCACCGGTGATTCCATGTCGAGAAAAACGGGCACTTAGCCACTAGTCCTCACTAAAAGGCGAACGGTCCACGAGAGAAGGCGTTGTTCACCGCCGCTTCGCTTAGCCTGCGCCGCGGTTCTCCTGGCAGCTCGCCCCCGCAGCCATTGCTACCCACCTATGCATCACCGGGTGATTCCATGTCGAGAAAAACGGGCACTTAGCCACTAGTCCTCACTAAAAGGCGCAATGGTCCACGAGAGAAGGCGTTGTTCACCGCCGCATTCGCCTAGCCTGCTGCGCCGCTGTTCTCCTGGTGTCGCCGCTTCCAGCAGGCATTGTTACCCGCTATGCATCACCGGTGATTCCATCTCGAGAAAAACGGGCACTTAGCCACTAGTCCTCACTAAAAGGCGCAACGGTCCACGAGAAAGGCGTTGTTCACCGCCGCATCTACTCTAGCTCGCGCGCCGCCTGCCGCTCCGTCGCCGCCCGGCAGGCAGCCACATTCGGCTATGCATCACCGGTGATTCCATCTCGAGAAAAACGGGCACTTAGCCACTAGTCCTCACTAAAAGGCGCAACGGTCCACGAGAGAAGGCGTTGTTCACCGCCGCATCCGCTTAGCTCGCTGCGCCGCTGTTCTCCTGGCGGCGCCGCCCGGCAGGCCGCTGCTATCCGGCTATGCATCACCGGTGATTCCATGTCGAGAAAAACGGGCACTTAGCCACTAGTCCTCACTAAAAGGCGCAACGGTCCACGAGAAGGCGTTGTTCACCACCGCATCCGCTTAGCCTGCTGCGCCGCTGTTCTCCTGGCAGTGCCGCCCGCCAGGCAGTCACACTTTACTATGCATCACCGGTGATTCCATGTCGAGAAAAACGGGCACTTAGCCACTAGTCCTCACTAAAAGGCGCAAACGGTCCACGAGAAGGCGTTGTTCACCACGCGCATCTCGCTAGCCTGCGCCAGCTTCTCCTGGTGCCGCCGCTCCGGGCAGTCATTGCTACCCACTATGCACCACCGGTGATTCCATCTCGTAGAAAAACGGCACTTAGCCACTAGTCCTCACTACAAGGCGCAACGGTCCACGAGAGAAGGCGTTGTTCACCGCTTCAGATCCGCTTAGCCTCGTTGCACCGCGGTTCTCCTGGTGTCGCCGCGCCCGGCAGTTACGCACTCTTGCTATGCATCACCGGGTGATTCCATCTCGAGAAAAATGGGCACTTAGCCACTAGTCCTCACTAAAAGGCGAACGGTCCACGAGAGAAGGCGTTGTTCACCACCGCATCCGCTTAGCCTCGCGCGCGCTGTTCTCCTGGTGTCGCCGCCGTGCAGGCTGTTACATCCCGCTATGCATCACCGGTGATTCCATGTCGAGAAAAACGGGCACTTAGCCACTAGTCCTCACTAAAAGGCGAACGGTCCACGAGAGAGGCGCTGTTCACCGCCGGTCTCTCGCTAGCTCGCTGCGCCGCGGTTCTCCTGGCGTCCGCCGCTTCCCAGAAGTCATTGCCATACCCGCTATGCATCACCGGGTGATTCCATCTCAGAAAAATGGGAACTTAGCCACTAGTCCTCACTAAAAGGCACAACGGTCCACGAGAAGGCGTTGTTCACCACGGCTCGCTTAGCTCTGCGCCACGGCCCCTGGTGTCGCTTGTTCGGCAGTCATTGCTACTCCGGCAATGCATCACCGGTGATTCCATCTCAGAAAAACGGGCACTTAGCCACTAGTCCTCACTAAAAGGCGCAACGGTCCACGAGAAGGCGTTGTTCACCACCGCATCCGCTTAGCTCGCTGCGCCGGTTCTCCTGGTGTCGCCGCTCGGCCGGCATTGCATCTTGGCTATGCATCACGGGTGATTCCATGTCGAAAAACGGGCACTTAGCCACTAGTCCTCACTAAAAGGCGCAACGGTCCACGAGAAGGCGTTGTTCACCGCCGCTTCGCTAGCCTCGCTGCGCCGCTTTCCTGGTGCTTCTCGCCCGGCAGGGCATCGCTACCCGCTATGCATCATCGGGTGATTCCATGTCGAGAAAAACGGGCACTTAGCCACTAGTCCTCACTAAAAGGCGCAACGGTCCACGAGAAGGCGTTTGTTCACCGCCGCATCCGCCGAGCTCGCGGCGCCGCGGTTCTCCTGGTGTCGTCGCCCGGCAGTGCTACCGTTACCCTATGCATCACCGGGTGATTCCATCTCATAGAAAAACGGCACTTAGCCACTAGTCCTCACTAAAAGGCGCAACGGTCCACGAGAGAAGGCGCTTGTTCACCACCGCATCTACTCTAGCCTCGTTGCGCCATGGGTTCTCCGCAGCAGTCGCTCGCCCGGCAGCAGTCACTGCTATTCTGCTATGCATCACCGGTGATTCCATCTCGTAGAAAAACGGGCACTTAGCCACTATGATGGGAACGGGTCCCGATCTTCCAACAGGTTCTGGTATGTTCGACGGTGGAGGCGCCGATACAATCGATCCGCTTCCGAACGACACGCCCAAACCCCGCAATCGCAGCACCACGCCTCTCAGTTATCAACCGCGCGCTGCCCGTTGACCTTGCCAAGAAGGCTAATCTCGCCTCGCGAATCAAGAACACAAGCAAGAACAAGGAAGAACACAACCAAATTGCAGATATATTGATGAAGCACTTAAAATTGGGGTTTCACAAACCGATGACGGCGAAACTGTTCAAAGACAGAATTAATCAAGCAAAACCCAACCCTAATGGTGGGGTGGCGGCTGTATATAAAGGAGTAAGGGCGCGTAAAACCCTGGACGCCCCCTAATGGACTCCAACACGATACAAAGTCGAACGCCCAAAAGACGGTGTCACAGCACCCTGACAGATTCTGGACGTCCAATTGTTTCGACGATTCCCGTTGACTCAGAAGGAATTTTGATATGAGACCAGAGCCATTGGAAAGCTTATCTTCTCAGCTTTCCATACATATGTGGAACGTCCAAAACGGAGTCCGGATGCGATCTGGGCGTCCGCTTTAGTGCGGTTTGGTCCTGACCTGAATTGATTCGAAGTGGGCTTGAGTTGGACATCCAACATGATTCGACCACCCTTGCTGGACTCAGTGCCTCGTAGTCCCTTCTCCAAGTACTTTTGATCCTCTCCATGGTTCCTAATCATAATTAAATCATTAGGTAGTAATCGATTCTCAAATGAACAAAAGAAGTACTTAGGAACGAGCTCACATGTAAATTCAATTGTCGGGCGCGAGCTCTAGTGATTGGTCCTGAATATCAAGTGGAGGAGTGTTGTGTATATCCCAAGAAGTGATGTCCTCATCATCCTCCCCTCTTGAAGCGGAGTTGTCCTCAACTCGCCTCATCTTCTTCTCCCAAGCATGGCTTCAAATCTGAAATGTTAAAGGTGGACTAACCCCAAACTCGGGAGGCAACTCAAGTTTATATGCATTATCATTTATCTTCTCAACTATCTTAAAAGGACCAGCAGCTCTAGGCATCAATTTTGACTTTCTTAACTCAGAAATCTATCCTTTCGCAAGTGCAACCAAACAAAATCACCCGGTTCAAGTTTAACTTCCTTTCTACCTTTACTACCAAGAATCCTATATTTTTCATTCATCTTTTCAATGTTTGCCTTAGTAGTCTCATGCATGTTGAGAATAAAATCAGCACGCCCTTAGCATCATTATGAACTCTCTCACTAGTAGGCAAAGGTAAAATATCAATAGGGCACGGGATTGAATCCATACACTACCGAAAAGGACTTACCTTGGTGGTGGAGTGTTCCGCCGATTATATGCGAACTCAACATGCGGCAAACACTCTTCCCATAGCTTTAAATTGTTCTTCAAAATAGCTCTCAACATGGTAGATAATGTGCGTTCACCACCCTCGGTTTGGCCATCGCTTAGGGTGACATGTCGAGAGAACAACAACTTTGTACCCAACTTGTTCCATAGAGTACGCAAAAGTGACTCAAGAACTTGGCATCACGATCCGAAACAATAGTAGAAGGCATACCATGCAAACGAACTATCTCTTTGAAAAGAGGTCAGCAATATGAACGGCATCATCGGTTTTATGACATGGGATAAAGTGAGCCATCTTAGAAAAACGATCCACAACAACAAAATGCTATCTCTCCCTCTTAGTCCTGGGCAACCCTAAAACAAAGTCCATAGAAATATCTCGCCTACCTAATAGAAGGAACAGAAGTGGCATATATAAACCATGTGGATTCAAGCAAGACTTAGCTTTTTGACATGTAGTGCAATGAGCCACAAACCGCTCAACATCTCGCCTCATCTTTGGCCAAAAGAAGTGTGGTCGAACGCCCTCCGCCTTCTTAGCACCAAATGTCCCATCAATCCGCCCATGCGCCTCCGCAACAACAAAAGACGAACGGATCCAACTCGAATGCATAGGCGGTTAGCTCTAAACAAAAACCATCATTGATCACTTAATTTATTCCATGTTTGACCCTCTTTACAATGCAACAACACATCCTTAAAATCATCATCAAAAGCATATTGTTCTTTAATAGTTTCAAGACCAAAATGCGATAATCAAGTTGAGACAACATGGTATAGCCCGAGACAAAGCATCAAGAATCACATTATCCTTCCCTTTCTTGTGTTTAATGACATAAGGAAAAGATTCAATAAATTCAACCCACTTAGCATGTCTACGATTCAAATTGGTTTGACTACTTAATATGCTTAAGTGATTCATGATCTGAATGAATGACAAATTTTTAGGCCATAAATAGTGTTGCCACGCCTCTAAAGAACTAACAAGAGCATACAATTCTTTATCATACGTGGAATAATTAAGAATAGACCATTCAATTTTTCGCTAAAGTAGGCAATGTGTTTGCCTTCTTGCATCAAAACACCACCAATACCAATTCCGCTAGCATCACATTCGAAGTTCAAAAGTCTTACCAAAATTCGGAAGTTGGAGCAATGGTGCGTATGTAAGCTTGTCCTTCAAAAGAATAAAGGACCTCTTGTGATGGCCCCCAATGGAACACAACTCCTTCTTGTCAACTCAATCAACGGTGTCGCAATGGTGCTGAATTCTTTGACAAAGCGGCGATAAAATCTCGCAAGGCCAAGAAAACTCCGACTTGGGAGACTGTCGTGCGTGGCCAACCCATATCGCCTCCACCTTGGCTCTATCAACCTCAATTCCCTGTGGAGTCACAACATAGCCAAGAAAGAGACTCGATCCGCAAAAGGTGCACTTCAAGGTTACCAAACAAACGGCATCTCAAAGCATTAAAACAGCACGTAAGTGAGTCAATGTTCATCCATGGACTTGCTATAAATCAAGATATCATCAAAGTAAACGACCACAAATTTGCCAATGAAAGGACGAAACCTCGCTCATTAATCTCATGAAAGTGCTAGGTATTAGTTAAACCAAAAGGCATGACTAACCACCATAAGTCGAACTTAGTTTTAAAAGCGCTTCCATTCATCGCCAAGTTTCATTCTTATTTGGTGGTATCCACTACGCAAGTCAATCTTTGTGAAAATTATAGCACCACACAACTCATCAAGCATGTCGCCTAGCCTAGGAATAGGATGACGATACCAGATAGTAATGTTGTTAATGGCTCTACAATCTACACACATACGCCAAGAACCATCTTTTTGGGAACCAAAAGAACAGAACAAGACAAGGACTAAGGCTCACGACGCATCCACGGTCCAAAAGGTCTTGACTTGGCGCTCAATCTCCTTAGTCTCTTCTGGATTGGTCCTCAGACGCCGCACGACGGCAAGCTCGCCCAGAATCAAATCAACTGTGCTCAACCTCGAATGGGTGGAAGTCCCGAGGTATCTCATCGTGGAAAACATCTCTAAACTCCCGCAAAAGGTTAGTGACAGGAGAGTGCAAAGTGCAAGGCATATTATCAAGAGAAAATAAAGCATCTTTGCACACAAAAGCATAGCATGTATCATTAACATCATCAATTGCAAAGAAGTTCGATTTTGTGGCAAGCATAACAGAATTTTTCAAATTGGTTACTTGTTGTTTTTCAGATTTATCATGTTCCTTTGGATCATTAGCAGCCTTCGCCCTATCGGCCTCTATAATTTCAGTCAAAGGCAAGAAAGTAACTTTCTTTTCTTATGCATAAAAGTGTATGTGTTACTACTACCATGGTGTAAAGCATCATTATCAAATTCCCAAGGTCGACCCAATAAAAGAGAGCATGCTTGCATGGGAACCACATCACAATCAACATGATCAATATAAGCACCAATGGAAAATGGACTCGCATGTTTGTGTTACCTTAGCTTTTCCGTAGTCATTTAACCATTGAATATGGTATGGATGTGGATGCGGTCGCGGTCAAGCCAAGCTTCTTGACCAAATCGAACTCACCAAGTTGTTGCAACTTCCTCCATCAATGATGACACGGCACGCCGGTTCTTGATTGCAAAGAAGGTCTGAAACAAATTATGGCGCTGAAGTTTATCGGGTTGTTGTACCTGCGTCGAGGACTCGCTGCACAATGATGTTCAGAAGCGCCGCTGTGGACGCCCACCAAGGACGCAGGTCGCCATCACTACCGCCATTGTCGTCCGCGGGCAGCAGCAACATCATCATCCTCCTCGATATCCGGCGCTGATGTAGCCTCCATCTTCGTGGCGATGTATGCCCGCTGGCTAGGCAATTTTTCCGACATGACCAAGTCCATGACAGCTGTGGCAATCGAATGCCTGGAGGAGCGCCCGCTGAAGCCACCAAGAAGAACTCTTGTCCGACCCCGCAAGGAATTTTTGAAGAATCTACAAGGCGGTGTCGGAAAGTGGCTTCGGCGCCGCCATCTTGTTCTGGTGGTGGAGGAGAACGAAAATCAAGAAGACTTGGGCCCCCTGTGATGTAGTCGTCATGGGTGTAGAAGGGTCGTCCGGCATGCGTTTTAGTTGATTCTCAGGCCCTCGCAATTTTCTCTCGCAAGCATAGCAAGGTGGAACAACCGTTGATGAGTAAATTCTTTATAATCAACAATGTCCTCAATTTCACGCCAGAACCCCTCAGAAACGACAAATCTTATCCTCCGTGTCCTCAACAACCCCACAACGCACCATACCCTTTTGAAGCTCAAGATAATAGTCTTGAATGTAACTATCACCTTGTTCTAAGCGCTGCAATTTTTTTCTCAATTCAAGTTTATATGAGGGAGGAACAAAACGACACGATAGCTTTTTAAGCGCCCCATGTATCAAAGTTGTAAGTTTACGGTACTTAGTTCATTCCACCGATAATAGCAAAGTCCTTAAACTCACTAGTAGCTTGTCTAACTCTATGTTGCTCAGAACTAAGTGAGAGTTAAACCGCTTCACCGTCATCTCCCAATCAAGATATATTTCAGCATCATAAAGACCGTAAAAGATGGAATGGTAAACTTCACTTTAGCAAAAGGGTCATCGCTACCATGACGGTTCTGTTATTACCTCCCATACCATGTCGGTTTTGTCAAGACGACGACGTAGTCGCATCTTGTGTCGCCCACCGATCAATGTTGCCATCTCGCATCATACCGTGGCGTCATCATGATGATGGCCATCATTGATGTGTGGTAGACGTGCTCCAATGTGTCCATCCGACCAAAGGAGGTCATCCATCCCACCCGCTCAATGCCTTCCGTGGTGTTCAACCTGGCAATGGCGGCGACGATGGTGTCCAATCTCGCCGAGATCGCTGAGTGAAGCGCTTGTTTGTCGAGCGCAGCCAAGCCGGGCCGCGACTAACACACTCGCTGAAATCGACCGTGTCCCGCCCTCTTCGCTTCCTCGCCATGGTTAGGGGAAATACAGGAAAACAAAAGGATGATCCCTATCAACTACAAAGGAAGGGAAGTGAAACCGAAAGGAAGTGGCTTACCAAGCTCTTACAAGTGTGCTTACTAAAGCAATGGGATGGTACAACCGGTGGTCGGTTCGTGATACCTTGTCGAGCGGGTACATTGCAAGGTCAAAACCAGTATATCCGTATAGATATATGGAGTTTGAAGGCCAAATATGTCAAGGAACACAAATCAATAACAGATAGTAATGCTGAATAAATGTCCAAAGTATGGTCCTAGTTGTCGGCCTAAATGTGTCCTATATCAAGTATGAGATGATGAACAAGGAGTCACGAATAATATGAAAGCAACGACAAGAACAAAGATGGCTGTGCACTGAGAAGCTCAATTCAAAGATAAGCACAAACAAATAAATTGTTGGCACCTAAACCTGGTTTTTTCTCTTTTTTTTCTTCTTTTTTTGTTTTGCGCTATGGATAGCACTCTCTCTCCTCTACTATAGCCGAAATTTTTCTTTTTTGTATTTTTTTTATATTTTTTCACAGAGCAGCACGTAAATAGGAACCACACAAAGTTGCAACTCAATCTGATGTAAGGAGTGGCTCATGTAAATTAATGAATGTGCCGCAAATTCGGTGATTCAGCCGAGCGAGTACTACACTTTCCAGCCGACTTCGAAAATAAATTCACCGAACCCGAATTTCAAAAAAAGCAACTGATTTCGAGTCCAGATGCAAAAGTTATGGCTGCTTGAAGATGGACCTCCGTTATGGCTGGTTGGGGGGTGAAAACGAAGATCTGTGGAGGGAATTTAGAACTGTGGCGAAGCCCGGGAAAGGTGGGGATGATTCGTGATCACGAGACGGATGGATGACGAAAACAGAGGGTTAACAGAGGGTGGGATATGGGTGGAAAACAAAAACAGAGGGTGGAAAACGTGATGGTGACGGCTAGGGTTTGAAGGGTGGTAGCTAAGGAATACAACCTCAACAAAACACGATCTAAACCAAAGAACACAACTCAACTAAGAACACAAACTCAACACTACGGACTGGGATCAACTTGTGCAAAGGCTAAACGAGATCTAGGACAGAAACAACCTATGACTACAATTTTTTTTGTAGGGCTTTTTCTGGACTCTAGGACAAACCGAAAATAACAAAGGAGGGGTAACTCAACCCGAGGAACACCAAGCTCTGATTACCACTTGATGGGAACGGGTCCCATCTTCCAACAGGTTCTCGTATGTTCGATTTGGAGGCGCCACAATCGATCCGGCCGAACGACACGCTCCAAACCCCGCAATCGCAGCACCACGCTCTCTCGGTTATCAACCGCGCGCTGCCCGTTGACCTTGCCAAGAAGGCTAATCTCGCCATAATCAAGAACACAAGCAAGAACAAGGAAGAACACAACCAAATTGCAGATATATTGATGAAGCACTCAAAATTGGGGTTTCACAAACCGATGACGGCGAAACTGTTCAAAGACAGAATTAATCTAAGCAAACCCAACCCTAATGGTGGGGGTGGCGGCTGTATATAAAGGAGTAAGGGGCGTAAAACCCTGGACGCTGCCCTTAATGGACTCCAACACGATACAAAGCCGAACGGCCCAAAAGACGGTGTCACAGCACCCTGACAGATTCTGGACGTCCAATTGTTTCGACGATTCCTGTTGACTCAGAAGGAATTTTGATATGAGACCAGAGCCATTGGAAAGCTTATCTCTCAGCTTTCCATACATATGTGGAACGTCCAAAACGGAGTCCGATGCGATCTGGGCGTCCGTTTTAGTGCGGCTTTGGTCCTGACCTGAATTGATTCGAAGTGGGCTTGAGTTGACATCCAACATGATTCGACCACCCTTGCTGGACTCGTGTGCCTCGTAGTCTTCTCCAAGTACTTCTTGATCCTCCATGGTTCCTAATCATAATTAAATCATTAGGTAGTAATCGATTCTCAAATGAACAAAAAGAAGTACTTAGGAACGAGCTCACATGTAAATTCAATTGTCTGCGCGAGCTCTAGTGATTGGTCCTTGAATATCAAGTGGAGGAGTGTTGTGTATATCCAAGAAGTGATGTCCTCATCACACTAGTCCTCACTAAAAGGCGAACGGTCCACGAGAGAAGGCGTTGTTCACCGCATCCGCTTTAGCCTGGCGCCGGTTCTCCTATGCCGCTCGCCCGTGTGAAGTCATTACATCTGCTATGCATCACCGGGTGATTCCATCTCGTAGAAAAATGGGAACTTAGCCACTAGTCCTCACTAAAAGGCACAACGGTCCACTTAGAGAAGGCGCTTGTTCACCGCCGCTTCGCTTAGCCTGCTGCGCCCGCGGTTCCCTGGTGTCGTCTGTTCTGCAGAATTCTGCTACATCGGCAATGCATCACCGGTGATTCCATCTCGTAGAAAAACGGCACTTAGCCACTAGTCCTCACTAAAGGCGCAACGGTCCACGAGAGAAGGCGCTTGTTCACCACCGCATCCGCCTAGCTCTGCGCCTGCTGTTCTCTAAGTGTCGCCGCCCGGCAGGCTTGCCACTCCTGGCTATGCATCACCGGGTGATTCCATGTCAGAGAAAACGGGCACTTAGCCACTAGTCCTCACTAAAAGGCGAACGGTCCACGAGAAGGCGTTTGTTCACCGCCGGCTCGCTTAGCTCGGCGCCATGTTCTCCCGGCGTTTCTCGCTCGGCATTGTCGCCACATCTGGCCATGCATCATCGGGTGATTCCATGTCGTAGAAAAACGGGCACTTAGCCACTAGTCCTCACTAAAAGGCGCAACGGTCCACGAGAAGGCGCGTTGTTCACCGCCGGCATCTCGCCTAGCCTGCTGGCGCCATGTTCTCCTAAGTGTCGTCATCGGCAGTCATTATCATACCATGCTATGCATCACCGGTGATTCCATCTCATAGAAAA
>JAYGGG010000201.1:0-28874 GCA_036346245.1 Bonia amplexicaulis | reverse complement strand
TGTCACGCCGCCAAATCGCCCGAGGAAAAAATTCATGACCGCCCGTAACCGCTGAACGACTAGAAAAGCTGAAAATCGAGCTATATGTCGCGCCGCCCAAATGTGATGCGAAAAATCAATCCTCCGAAGACCGAATGTTTGGAAAAGTTGAAAATCGTTAGCTATAGGTCACGCCGGGCAAATGTGTCGAAAATAAAACTGGACCGTCCCAGAACCCGAACGACTAGGAAAGCTGAAATCGTTAGCTATAGGTCACGCTTTCGACCAAATCTGCATCGAGAAACAAAAAATCTTAGGAATTCTCCGGTAACCCTGGCACGACTTGAAAAGCTGAAAATCGTGAGCTATAGGTCACGCTTTCGGCCAAATGTGCTCCGAAAATATAAAATCCCTGTGACCGCCCAAGAACCCTACAACGACTAGAAAAGTCGAAAATCGTGAGCTATAGGTCGCCGCCAACCGCCCAAAATATAAAATACCCGACCGCGCCAGAACGAGGAATGACTAGAAAAGGTGAAAATCGTGAGCTATAGATCGCCTTTTCGCCATATGAGTTCAAAATAAAAATCCCCAAACCGCCTCGGTAACCTTAGAAGGACTAGAAAAGTCGAAAATCGAAGTTATAGGTCACCTGGCCAAATGTGCACGAAATTTAAAATTCCTGACCGCCCGCAGAACCCCGTAACAACTACAAAAGTCGAAAATCATGAGCTATAGGTCACGCTTTCACAAAATATGTTCAAAAATAAAAATCTCTGACCGCCTTTAACCCGTAAACGACTAGAAAAGCCGAATATCGAGCTATGGGTCACGCCACGAAATCGCCCGAGGAACAAAATTTCGACCGCTCCGGTAACTGCTGAATGACCAGAAAAGCTGAAAATTGTGAGCTATATGTCACGCTTTGCCCAAATGTGATGCGAAAAATCGAATCCTCCCAGAAGACCGAATGTTTGGAAAAGTTGAAAATCGTTAGCTATAGGTCACGCCGGGCAAATGTGCTCGAAAAATAAAACTGGACTCGTCCCGGAACCCGTAACGACTAGGAAAGCTGAAATCGAGCTATAGGTCACGCCGACCAAATCGCCGAGAAACAAAAATCTTCGAATTCTCCGTAACCCCTGCACGACTAGAAAAGCTGAAAATCGTGAGCTATAGGTCACGCCGCCAAATGTGTTCAAAAATAAAAACCCTGCATCGCCCTAGAACCCTACAACGACTAGAAAAGCTGAAAATCGTGAGCTATAGGTCGTTTTCGCCAAATCGCTCCAAAATATAAAATACCTGACCGCGCCGAAGGAGGAAAGACTAGAAAAGCCGAAAATCGTGGAGTTATAGATCGCCTTCGCCAAATGAGTTCAAAACAAAAATCCCCAAACTGGATCGGTAACCTTAGAAGGACTAGAAAGTCAAAATCGTGAGCTATAGGTCACGCTTTTGGCCAAATGTGCTACGAATTTAAAATTCTTCGACCGCCCCAGAACCCCGCAATCCACTACAAAAGCCGAAAATCATGAGCTATAGGTCACGCCGACAAAATAAGCTCCAAAAATAAAATCCTGACACCTCAGAACCCGTAAACGACTAGAAAAGTCGAAAATCGTGAGCTATAGGTCACGCCACGAAATCGCCCGAGGAACAAAATTCTCGACCGCCCTCCCAGAACCGCTGAACGACTAGAAAGCTGAAAATCGTGAGCTATATGTCACGCCGCCCAAATGTGATGCGAAAAATCCTCGAATCCTCCGTAAGACCGGAATGTTTGGAAAAGTTGAAAATCGTTAGCTATAGGTCACACCGCAAATGTGCTCGAAAAATAAAAATCTCGGATCGGTCCGTAGAACCCTAACGACTAGGAAAGCTGAAATCGTGAGCTATAGGTCACGCCACCAAATCGCCTCGAGAAACAAAAATCTTCGAATTCTTCAACCCCCGCACGACTAGAAAACTGAAAATCGTGAGCTATAGGTCACGCCGCCAAATGTGTTCAAAAATAAAAATCCCTGATCGCCCTAGAACCCTACAACGACTAGAAAAGCTGAAAATCGTGAGCTATAGGTCGTTTTCGCCAACCGCCCAAAATATAAAAATACCTTGACCGCGCCTTGAAGGAGGAAAGACTAGAAAAGCTGAAAATCGTGAGCTATAGATCAGTCTTTCGGCCAAATGAGCTCCGAAAAACAAAAATCCCCAAACTGGACTGGTAACCTTAGAAGGACTAGAAAAGCCGAAAATCGTGAGCTATAGGTCACGTTTTTGGCCAAATGTGCTACGAAATTTAAAATTCCTGACCGCCCGCCAGAACCCCGTAACGACTACAAAAGTCAAGATCATGAGCTATAGGTCACGCCGACAAAATATGCTCCGAAAATAAAATCCTGACCGCCTTTGAACCCGTAAACGACTAGAAAAGCCGAAAATCGTGAGCTATAGGTCACGCCACCGAAATCGCCCGAGGAACAAAATTTCGATCGCCCGCAGAATCATGAACGACTAGAAAAGCTGAAAATCGTGAGCTATATGTCACGCCGCCCAAATGTGATGCGAATAAAATCCTCAATCCTCCCAGAAGACCGAATGTTTGGAAAAGTTGAAAATCGTTAGCTATAGGTCACGCCGGCAAATGTGCTCGAAAAATAAAACTCGGACCGGTCCCAGAACCCTAACGACTAGGAAAGCTGAAATCGGCGCTATAGGTCACGCCGACCAAATCGCCTCGAGAAACAAAAATCTTCGAATTCTCCCAACCCGCACGACTGAAAAGCTGAAAATCGTGAGCTATAGTTCACGCCGCCAAATGTGCTCCAAAAATAAAATCCCGTGACCGCCCCAGAACCCTACAACGACTAGAAAAGCTGAAAATCGTGAGCTATAGGTCGCTTTCGCCAACCGCCCAAAATATAAAAATACCCGGACCGCACCGTAAGGAGGAATGACTAGAAAAGTGAAAATCGTGAGCTATAGATCGCCTTTCTACCAAATGAGTCCGAAAATAAAAATCCCCAAACCGCCCTCGGTAACCTCGTAAGGACTAGAAAAGTCGAAAATCGTGAGCTATAGGTCACGCTTTTTGGCCAAATATGCTACGAATTTAAAATTCCTGACCGCCCCAGAACCCCGTAACGACTACAAAAGCCGAAAATCATGAGCTATAGGTCACGCCGACAAAATATGCTCAAAATAAAACTCCTGACCGCCTTGGTGAACCCGTAAACGACCAGAAAAGCCGAAAATCGTGAGCTATAGGTCACGCCACCGAAATCGCCCGAGGAACAAAATTCCCGACTCGCTCCCAGACCGCTGAACGACTAGAAAAGCTGAAAATCGTGAGCTATATGTCACGCCGCCCAAATGTGATGCTAAAAATCCTCGAATCCTCCGAAGACCGAATGTTTGGAAAAGTTGAAAATCGTTAGCTATAGGTCACGCCGCAAATGTGCTCGAAAAATAAAACTCGACCGTCCCAGAACCCCGAACGATTAGGAAAGTCAAATCGTGAGCTATAGGTCACGCCACCAAATCGCCGAGAAACAAAAATCTTCGAATTCTCCAAGAACCTCGCACGACTAGAAAACCCGAAAATCGTGAGCTATAGGTCACGCCGCCAAATGTGTTCAAAAATAAAAATCCTCTGACCGCCCTTGAACCCTACAACGACTAGAAAAGTCGAAAATCGTGAGCTATAGGTCGTTTTCGCCAAATCGCTCCAAAATATAAAATACCCGGACCGTGCTTAACGAGGAATGACTAGAAAAGCCGAAAATCGTGAGCTATAGATCGCCTTTTCGCCAAATGAGTTCAAAAATAAAATCCCCAAACCGCCTCGGTAACCTTAGAAGGACTAGAAAAGTCGAAAATCGTGAGCTATAGGTCACGCGGCCAAATGTGCTACGAATTTAAAATTCTGACCGCCCCAGAACCCCGTAACGACTACAAAAGCTGAAAATCATGAGCTATAGGTCACGCCGACAAAATATGCTCCAAAATAAAAATCCCTGACCGCCTTTGAACACAAAACGACTAGAAAAGCCGAAAATCGTGAGCTATAGGTCACGCCGTCGAATCGCCCGAGGAACAAAATTTCGATCGCCCAGAATCGCTGAACGACTAGAAAGCTGAAAATCGTGAGGTATATGTCACGCCGCCCAAATGTGATGCGAAAAAATCCTCGAATCCTCCCAGAAGACCGAATGTTTGGAAAAGTTGAAAATCGTTAGTTATAGGTCACGCCGCAAATGTGCTCGTAAAAATAAAAACTGGATTGGTCCCAGAACCCCGAACGACTAGGAAAGCAAATCGTGAGCTATAGGTCACGCTTTGGACCAAATCGCCGAGAAACAAAAATCTTCGAATTCTCCCAACCCCGCACGACTAGAAAAGCTGAAAATCGTGAGCTATAGGTCACGCCGCCAAATGTGTCAAAAATAAAAATCTCTGATCGCCCAAGAACCCTACAACGACTAGAAAAGCTGAAAATCGTGAGCTATAGGTCGTTTTCGCCAAATCGCCCCAAAATATAAAATACCCTGACCGCGCCGAAGGAGGAAAGACTAGAAAAGCTGAAAATCGTGAGTTATAGATCGCCTCTTCTACAAATGAGTTCAAAAATAAAATCCCCAAACCGGACCGGTAACCTTAGAAGGACTAGAAAGTCGAAAATCGTGAGCTATAGGTCACGCTTGGGCCAAATGTGCTACGAATTTAAAATTCTGACCGCCCCAGAACCCCGTAACGACTACAAAAGCCGAAAATCATGAGCTATAGGTCACGCCGACAAAATATGCTCCGAAAATAAAAACTCGATCGCCTTTGAACCCGTAAACGACTAGAGAAGCCGAAAATCGTGAGCTATGGTCACGCCGAAATCAGCCCGAGGAACAAAATTCTGGACCGCTCCCAGAATCGTTGAACGACTAGAAAAGCTGAAAATCGTGAGCTATATGTCACGCCGCCCAAATGTGATGCGAAAAATCCTCGAATCCTCCCAGAAGACCGAATGTTTGTAAAAGTTGAAAATCGTTAGCTATAGGTCACGCCGGGCAAATGTGCTCGAAAATAAAACTCGACTGGTCCCAGAACCCCGAACGACTAGGAAAGCCGAAATCGTGAGCTATAGGTCACGCCGACCAAATCGCCTCGAGAAACAAAAATCTTCGAATTCTCCAGAACCCCGCACGACTAGAAAAGCTGAAAATCGTGAGCTATAGGTCACGCCGCCAAATGTGTTCAAAATAAAAATCCCAAGATCGCCCGCAGAACCCTACAACGACTAGAAAAGCCGAAAATCGTGAGCTATAGGTCGTTTTCGCCAAATCGCCTAAAATATAAAAATACCCGACCGCTACCGAACGAGGAATGACTAGAAAAGCTGAAATCGTGAGCTATAGATCGCCTTTTGGCCAAATGACCGAAAATAAAAATCCCCAAACCGCCCAAGAACCTTAGAAGGACTAGAAAGTCGAAAATCGTGCGCTATAGGTCACGCTTTGACAAAATATGCTCCAAATTTAAAATTCTGACCGCCCAGAACCCCGTAACGACTACAAAAGCCGAAAATCATGAGCTATAGGTCACGCCGACAAAATATGCTCCAAAATAAAAATCCTCGACCGCCTTGTGAACCCGTAAACGACTAGAAAAGCCGAAAATCGTGAGCTACTGTGTCACGCCACCGAAATCGCCCGAGGAACAAAATTCTCGACCGCTCCCAGAACTGCTGAACGACTAGAAAAGCTGAAAATCGTGAGCTATATGTCACGCCGCCAAATGTGATGCGAAAAATCCTCGAATCCTCCCAGAAGACCGAATGTTTAGAAAAGTTGAAAATCGTTAGCTATAGGTCACGCCGCAAATGCGCCGGAAAAATAAAACTCGGACTGGTCCCAGAACCCGAACGACTAGAAAGCTGAAATCGTGAGCTATAGGTCACGCCAACCAAATCGCCGAGAAACAAAAATCTTCGAATTCTCCAAGAACCCCGCACGACTAGAAAGCTGAAAATCGTGAGCTATAGGTCACGCCGCCAAATGTGTTCAAAAATAAAATCCTCAGACCGCCCCAGAACCCTACAACGACTAGAAAAGTCGAAAATCGTGAGCTATAGGTCGTTTTCGCCAAATCGCCCAAAATATAAAATACCCGGACAGCGCCAGAACGAGGAATGACTAGAAAAGCTGAAAATCGTGAGCTATAGATCGCCTTTTCGCCAAATGAGTTCAAAAATAAAAATCCCTAAACCGCCCTCGGTAACCTTAGAAGGACTAGAAAGCTCAAAATCGTGAGCTATAGGTCACGCCCAAATGTGCTACGAATTTAAAATTCTGACCGCCCGAACCCCGTAACGACTACAAAAGCTGAAAATCATGAGCTATAGGTCACGCCGACAAAATATGCTCCGAAATAAAAATCCTGACCGCCTTTGAATACAAAACGACTAGAAAAGCCGAAAATCGAAGCTACGTGTCACGCCGTCGAAATCGCCCGAGGAACAAAATTTCGATCGCCCTAAGAATCGCTGAACGACTAGAAAAGCTGAAAATCGTGAGGTATATGTCACGCCGCCCAAATGTGATGCGAAAAATCCTCGAATCCTCCCATAAGACCGGAATGTTTGGAAAAGTTGAAAATCGTTAGTTATAGGTCACGCCGCAAATGTGCTCGAAAAATAAAACTCGGATTGGTCCCAGAACCCCGAACGACTAGGAAAGCTGAAATCGTGAGCTATAGGTCACGCCGACCAAATCCGCCTCGAGAAACAAAAATCTTCGAATTCTCCTAACCCGGCACGACTAGAAAAGCTGAAAATCGTGAGCTATAGGTCACGCCGCCAAATGTGTTCAAAAATAAAATCCCTGACCGCCCAAGAACCCTACAACGACTAGAAAAGTCGAAAATCGTGAGCTATAGGTCGCTTTCGCCAAATCGCCCAAAATATAAAAATACCCTGATCGCGCCGCAGAAGGAGGAAAGACTAGAAAAGCCGAAAATCGTGAGTTATAGATCGCCTTTTCGCCAAATGAGTTCAAAACAAAAATCCCCAAACCGGACTCGTAACCTTAGAAGGACTAGAAAGTCGAAAATCGTGAGCTATAGGTCACGCTTGGCCAAATGTGCTACGAATTTAAAATTTCTGACCGCCCAGAACCCCGTAACGACTACAAAAGTCGAAAATCATGAGCTATAGGTCACGCCGACAAAATATGCTCCAAAATAAAAACTCCTGACCGCCTTTGAGCCCGTAAACGACTAGAAAAGCCGAAAATCGTGAGCTATGGGTCACGCCGCCGAATCAGCCCGAGGAACAAAATTCCTGACCGCCCGGAATCGCTGAACGACTAGAAAAGCTGAAAATCGTGAGCTATATGTCACGCCGCCCAAATGTGATGCGAAAAATCCTCGAATCCTCCCAGAAGACCGGAATGTTTGGAAAAGTTGAAAATCGTTAGCTATAGGTCACGCCGCAAATGTGCTCGAAAATAAAAACTGACCGTCCCAGAACCCCGAACGACTAGGAAAGCTGAAATCGTGAGCTATAGGTCACGCCGACCAACCGCCGAGAAACAAAAAATTCGAATTCTCCCAACCCGGCACGACTAGAAAAGCTGAAAATCGTGAGCTATAGGTCACGCCGCCAAATGTGCTCAAAAATAAAATCCCTGACCGCCCTAAGAACCCCACAACGACTAGAAAAGCTGAAAATCGTGAGCTATAGGTCGTTTTCGCCAAATCGCCCAAAATATAAAATACCCTGACCACACAGAAGGAGGAATGACTAGAAAAGCTGAAATCGTGAGCTATAGATCGCCTTTTGGCCAAATGAGCTCCAAAACAAAAATCCCCAAACCGCCCAAGAACCTTAGAAGGACTAGAAAGCCGAAAATCGTGCTTATAGGTCACGCTTTGACAAAATATGCTCCAAATTTAAAATTCCCTGACCGCCCAGAACCCTTAACGACTACAAAAGCCGAAAATCATGAGCTATAGGTCACGCCGACAAAATATGCTCCGAAATAAAAATCCTCGATCGCCTTGTAAACCCGTAAACGACTAGAAAAGCCGAAAATCGTGAGCTATAGGTCACGCCGCCGAATCGCCCGAGGAACAAAATTTCGACCGCCTCAGAATCGCTGAACGACTAGAAAAGCTAAAATCGTGAGCTATATGTCACGCCGCCCAAATGTGATGCTAAAAATCCTCGAATCCTTCCGTAAGATCGGAATGTTTAGAAAAGTTGAAAATCGTTAGCTATAGGTCACGCCGCAAATGCGCCGGAAAAATAAAACTCGGACCGGTCCCAGAACCCTAACGACTAGGAAAGTCAAATCGTGAGCTATAGGTCACGCCAACCAAATCGCCGAGAAACAAAAATCTTCGAATTCTCCAAGAACCCGCACGACTAGAAAGCTGAAAATCGTGAGCTATAGGTCACGCCGCCAAATGTGTTCAAAAATAAAATCCTCAGATCGTCCCAGAACCCTACAACGACTAGAAAAGCTGAAAATCGTGAGCTATAGGTCAGGTTTTCGGCCAAATCTGCTCCAAAATATAAAAATACCCGGACTGCGCCGGTAACGAGGAATGACTAGAAAAGCTGAAAATCGTGAGCTATAGATCAGTCTTTCGGCCAAATGAGCTCCGAAAAATAAAAATCCCCAAACTGGCCTGGTAACCTTAGAAGGACTAGAAAACCTGAAAATCGTGAGCTATAGGTCCCGTTTTTGGCTAAATGTGCTAGCGAATTTAAAATCCTGACCGCCCGGTAACCCCGTAACGACTACAAAAGCCGAAAATCATGAGCTATAGGTCACGCCGACAAAATATGTCCGAAAATAAAACTCTCGACCGCCTTTGCGAGCCCGTAAACGACTAGAAAAGCCGAAAATCGTGAGCTATGGGTCACGCCACCAAATCAGCCCGAGGAACAAAATTCCTGACCGCCCCAGAATCGCTGAACGACTAGAAAGCTGAAAATCGTGAGCTATATGTCACGCCGCCCAAATGTGATGCGAAAAATCCTCGAATCCTCCCAGAAGACCGAATGTTTGTAAAAGTTGAAAATCGTTAGCTATAGGTCACGCCGCAAATGCTCGGAAAATAAAAATCTCGGACCGGTCCCAGAACCCCGAACGACTAGGAAAGCTCAAATCGTGAGCTATAGGTCACGCCGACCAAATCGCCGAGAAACAAAAATCTTCGAATTCTCCTGAACCCCGGCACGACTAGAAAAGCTGAAAATCGTGAGCTATAGGTCACGCCGCCAAATGTGTTCAAAATAAAAATCCCGACCGCCCCAGAACCCTACAACGACTAGAAAAGCTGAAAATTGTGAGCTATACGTCAGGTTTTCGGCCAAATCTGCTCCAAAATATAAAAATACCCGGACTGCGCCGGTAACGAGGAATGACTAGAAAAGCTAAAATCGTGAGCTATAGATCGCCTTTGGCCAAATGAGTTCAAAAATAAAAATCCCCAAACCGCCCAAGAACCTTAGAAGGACTAGAAAGTGAAAATCGTGAGCTATAGGTCACGCTTTGACAAAATATGCTCGAATTTAAAATTCTGACCGCCCCTGAACCCCGTAACGACTACAAAAGCCGAAAATCATGAGCTATAGGTCACGCCGACAAAATATGCTCCAAAAATAAAAACTTGACCGCGCTCCAGAACCCGTAAACGACTAGAAAAGCCGAAAATCGAGCTATAGGTCACGCTTTTCGAAATCGCCCGAGGAACAAAATTTCCGACCGCCCGGTAACCGCTGAACGACTAGAAAAGCTGAAAATCGTGAGCTATATGTCACGCCGCCCAAATGTGATGCGAAAAATCCTCGAATCCTTCGGTAAGACCGAATGTTTAGAAAAGTTGAAAATCGTTAGCTATAGGTCACGCCGCAAATGCGCTCGAAAAATAAAACTCGACTGGTCCCAGAACCCCGAACGACTAGGAAAGTCAAATCGTGAGCTATAGGTCACGCCAACCAAATCGCCGAAACAAAAATCTTCGAATTCTCCAAGAACTCCGGCACGACTAGAAAAGTCGAAAATCGTGAGCTATAGGTCACGCCGCCAAATGTGTTCAAAAATAAAATCCCCAGATCGCCCAGAACCCTACAACGACTAGAAAAGCCGAAAATCGTGAGCTATAGGTCGCTTTTCGCCAAATCCGCACCAAAATATAAAATACCCGGACCGCGCCAGAACGAGGAATGACTAGAAAAGCCGAAAATCGTGAGCTATAGATCGCCTTTTCGCCAAATGAGTTCAAAAATAAAAATCCCCAAACCGCCTCGTAACCTTAGAAGGACTAGAAAACTCGAAAATCGTGAGCTATAGGTCACGCTTGGCCAAATGTGTCACGAATTTAAAATTCCGGACCGCCCCAGAACCCCGAACGACTACAAAAGCCGAAAATCATGAGCTATAGGTCACGCCGACAAAATATGTTCAAAATAAAAACTTGACCGCCTTGAACCCGTAAACGACTAGAAAAGTCGAAAATCGTGAGCTATGTGTCACGCCACCGAAATCGCCCGAGGAACAAAATTTCGATCGCCCCAGAATCGCTGAACGACTAGAAAAGCTGAAAATCGTGAGCTATATGTCACGCCGCCTAAATGTGATGCGAAAAATCGAATCCTTCAGAAGACCGAATGTTTAGAAAAGTTGAAAATCATTAGCTATAGGTCACGCCGCAAATGCGCCGAAAAATAAAACTCGACTGGTCCCAGAACCCCGAACGACTAGGAAAGCTGAAATCGTGAGCTATAGGTCACGCCGACCAAATCGCCGAGAAACAAAAATCTTCGAATTCTCCAAGAACTCGCACGACTAGAAAAGTGAAAATCGTGAGCTATAGGTCACGCCGCCAAATGTGTTCAAAAATAAAACCTCAGACCGCACCAGAACCCTACAACGACTAGAAAAGCTGAAAATCGTGAGCTATAGGTCGCTTTTGGCCAACCGCCCAAAATATAAAATACCCGGACGGCGCCAGAACACGGAATGACTAGAAAACCCGAAAATCATGAGCTATAGATCGCCTTTCGCCAAATGAGTTCAAAATAAAATCCCCAAACCGCCTCGGTAACCTTAGAAGGACTAGAAAAGTCGAAAATCGTGAGCTATAGGTCACGCTTTTGGCCAAATGTGCTACGAATTTAAAATTCCCTGACCGCCCAGAACCCCGTAACGACTACAAAAGCCGAAAATCATGAGCTATAGGTCACGCCGACAAAATATGTCTGAAAATAAAAATCCTGACTACCCTCTAACCCGTAAACGACTAGAAAAGCCGAAAATCGTGAGCTATGGTGTCACGCCACCGAAATCGCCCGAGGAACAAAATTCCGATCGCCCCAGAATCGCTGAACGACTAGAAAAGCTGAAAATCGTGAGGTATATGTCACGCCGCCCAAATGTGATGCGAAAAATCGCCAATCCTCCAGAAGACCGAACGCTTAGAAAAGTTGAAAATCGTTAGCTATAGGTCACGCCGGGCAAATGTGCTCGAAAAATAAAATCCCTAGACCGGTCCGCTAACCCCGAGCGATTAGAAAAGTCAAATCGTGAGCTATAGTCATGCCGACCAAACCGCCGAGAAACAAAAATCTTCGAATTCTCCGTAACCCCGCACGACTAGAAAAGCTCAAAATCGTGAGCTATAGGTCACGCCGCCAAATGTGTTCAAAAATAAAAATCCCTGATCGCCCAGAACCCTACAACGACTAGAAAAGCCGAAAATCGTGAGCTATAGGTCGTTTTCGCCAAATCGCCCCAAAATATAAAATTCCTGACCGCACGCAGAAGAGGAATGACTAGGAAAGCTGAAAATCGTGAGCTCTAGATCAGCCTTTCAGCCAAATGAGCTCCCAAAAATAAAAATCCCCAAACTAGCCCGGTAACCTGAGAACGACTAGAAAAGCTGAAAATCGTGAGCTATAGGTCACGCTTGCCAAATGTGCCGTGAAATTTAAAATCCCTGCACCGCCCTAGAACCCCATAACGACTACAAAAGCCGAAAATCATGAGCTATAGGTCACGCCGACAAAATATGCTCCAAAATAAAAACTCTGACCGCCCCTGAACCCGTAAACGACTAGAAAAGCTAAAATCGAAGTCGCAGTCTCGCCGAAATCGCCCGAGGAACAAAATTTCGATCGCTCCCAGAATCGCTGAACGACTAGAAAAGCTGAAAATCGTGAGGTATATGTCACGCCGCCCAAATGTGATGCAAAAAATCGTCGAATCCTCGCAGAAGACCGAATGTTTGGAAAAGTTGAAAATCGTTAGCTATAGGTCACGCCGGCAAATGTCCTCGAAAAATAAAATCTCTAGACTGGTCCCAGAACCCCGAGCGACTAGAAAAGTCGAAATCGTGAGCTATAGGTAATGCTTTCGACCAACCGCCGAGAAACAAAAATCTTTGAATTCTCCAGAACCCCGGCACGACTAGAAAAGTCGAAAATTGTGAGCTATAGGTCACGCCGCCAAATGTGCTCAAAAATAAAATCCCAGATCGCCCCAGAACCCTACAACGACTAGAAAAGCCGAAAATCGTGAGCTATAGTCGTTTTCGCCAAATCGCTCCAAAATATAAAATTTCCGGACCGCGCCAGAACGAGGAATGACTAGAAAAGTCGAAAATCGTGAGCTATAGATCCGCTCTTTCGCCAAATGAGCTTCAAAAATAAAAATCCCAAACTAGCCTCGAAACCTTAGAAAGACTAGAAAGTCGAAAATCGTGAGCTATAGGTCACGCTGGCCAAATGTGCCGCGAATTTAAAATCCCTGACCGCCCGACAACCCAAGAACGACTACAAAAGCCGAAAATCATGAGCTATAGGTCACGCCGACAAAATATGCTCCGAAAAAACCTGACCGCCTCAGAACCCGTAAACGACTAGAAAAGCCGAAAATCGTGAGCTATAGGTCACGCCACCAAATCAGCCCGAGGAACAAAATTTCGATCGCCCCAGAATCGCTGAATGACTAAAAGCTGAAAATCGTGAGCTATATGTCACGCCGCCCAAATGTGATGCGACAAAATCCTCGAATCCTCCCAGAAGACCGAATGTTTGGAAAAGTTGAAAATCGTTAGCTATAGGTCATGCTTTCGGGCAAATGTGCTCGAAAATAAAACTCGGATTGGTCCCAGAACCCCGAACGAGTAGGAAAGTCGAAATCGTGAGCTATAGGTCACGCCGACCAAATCGCCGAGAAACAAAAATCTTCGAATTCTCCAGAACCTCGCACGACTAGAAAACCGAAAATCGTTAGCTATAGGTCACGCCGCCAAATGTGCTCAAAAATAAAAATCCCTGATCGAACCCAGAACCCTACAACGACTAGAAAAGCTGAAAATCGAAGCTATAGGTCGCTTTCGCCAAATCGCTCCAAAATATAAAAATACCTGATCGCACGGTGAACGAGGAATGACTAGAAAAGCTGAAAATCGTGAGCTATAGATCGCCTTTTCTACCAAATGAGTTCAAAATAAAAATCCCCAAACCGGCTCGGTAACCTTAGAAGGACTAGAAAAGTCGAAATTGTGAGCTATAGAATGTGTTTGGCCAAATGACCAAAAATAAAAATCCCCAACCGCCCAAGAACCTTAGAAGGACTAGAAAAGCCGAAAATCGTGCTATAGGTCATGTTTTTGACAAAATATGCCCGAATTTAAAAATCCCCGCCTTTGAACCCCGTAACGACTACAAAAGTCGAAAATCATGAGCTATAGGTCACGCCGACAAAATATGTTCAAAATAAAAATCCTCGACCGCCTCAGAACCCGTAAACGACTAGAAAAGCCGAAAATCGTGAGCTACTGTGTCACGCCACGAATCGCCCGAGGAACAAAATTTCGCATCGCCCGTGAACTGCTGAACGACTAGAAAAGCTGAAAATCGTGAGCTATATGTCACACTTTCGCCCAAATGTGATGCGAAAAATCCTCGAATCCTTCCCAGAAGACCGAATGTTTAGAAAAGTTGAAAATCGTTAGCTATAGGTCACGCCGGCAAATGCGCTTAAAAATAAAAACTCGGACCGGTCCAGAACCCGAACGACTAGGAAAGCCGAAATCGTGAGCTATAGGTCACGCCGACCAAATCCGCCGAGAAACAAAAATCTTCGTAATTCTCTGTAACCCTTGCATGACTAGAAAAGCCGAAAATCGTGAGGTATAGGTCACGCCGCCAAATGTGTTCAAAATAAAATCCTCGATCGCCCTGAATTTACAACGATTAGAAAAGTCGAAAATCTTGAGCTATAGCTCGTGTTTTGGGCCAAATCTATCGCAAAATATAAAAATACCCGCATCACGCAGAACACCGGATTGACTAGAAAAGCTAAAATCGTAGCTATAGATCGCTCTTCTACCAAATGAGTTCAAAATTAAAAATCCCCAAACCGCCTCGGTAACCTTAGATGGACTAGAAAAGCGAAAAGCGACCGGCCTTCTCCGGACCGCTGCGCCTTTTAGTGAGGACTAGTGACTATGCCCATTTTTTCACGAGATGGAATCACCGGTCAAGCATAGTCGGGTTACGCCGATGTCGCACCGAGCACCAAGATTGAGAACCGTGGGGCAACAAAGCAAAGCAGATGCCGACGGTGAACAAACGCCTTCTTGTGGACCGCTGGCGCTTTTTAGTGAGGACTAGTGGCTATGCCCCTTTTTCACGAGATGGAATCACCGTCAAGCATAGCTGTGTAACGGTGAAGTCGCACCGAGCAGCAAAGACTTCCGAGAACCGGGGCAACAGTTAAAGCAGATGCCGCTGTGAACAAACGCTCGTGGACCGCTGGCGCCTTTTAGTGAGGACTAGTGGCTATGCCCGCTTTATGAGATGGAATCACCCGGTGATGCATAGTCGGTTACGGTGAAGCCGCACCGAGCAGCAAAGACTTTCGAGAACCGGGGCAACAGTTAAAGCAGATGCCGCGTGAACAAACGCCTCGTGGGACCGCTGGCGCCATTTAGTGAGGACTAGTGGCTATGCCCAATTTTTCACGAGATGGAATCACCGGTCAAGCATAGCCGGTAACGGCGAAGCCGCACCGAGCAGCAAAGACTTCCGAGAACCGGGGCAACAAAGTTAAAGCAGATGCCGCGGTGAACAAACGCCTCTCTGGGACCGCTGGCGCTTTTTAGTGAGGACTAGTGGCTGGCGCCTGCTTTTTCTACGAGATGGAATCACCGTCAAGCATAGCGGCTACGGTGAAGCCGCATCGCAGCAGCAAGACTTCGAGAACCGTGGCAACAACAGTTAAAGCAGATGCCGCGGTGAACAAACGCCTCTCGTGGACCGCTGGCGCTTTTAGTGAGGACTAGTGGCTATGCCCTTTTTTTTTCACGAGATGGAATCACCGTCAAGCATAGCCGGTAACGGCGGCCGCACCGTAGTAGGCAAGACTTCCGAGAACCATGGGGCAACAAAGTTAAAGCAGATGCCGGGCGGTGAACAAACGCCTTCTCGTGGACCGCTGGCGCCTTTTAGTGAGGACTAGTGGCTGGCGCCCGCTTTTTCACGAGATGGAATCACCCGTGATGCATAGTCGGTAACGGCGGCCGCACCGTAGCAGCAAAGACTTCCGAGAACCGTGGGGCAACAAAGCAAGCAGATGCCAACCAGAACAAACGCCTTCTCTCGTGGAACTGCTGGCGCTTTTAGTGAGGACTAGTGGCTGGCGCCCATTTTTTTCTACGAGATGGAATCACCCGGTGATGCATAGCCGTGCTACGGTGAAGTCGCACGGAGCAAAGCAGACTTCCGAGAACCGTGGGGCAACAAAGTTAAAGCGATGCCGACGGTGAACGAACGCCTTCTCGTGGACCGCTGCGCGCTTTTAGTGAGGACTAGTGGCTATGCCCTTTTTTCACGAGATGGAATCACCGTCAAGCATAGCCGGGTAATGGCAAAGCCGCACCGAGTAGGCAAAGACTCGGAGAACCATGGGGCAACAAAGCAAAGCAGATGCCGGCGGTGAACAAACGCCTTCTCTCGTGGACCGCTGGCGCTTTTAGTGAGGACTAGTGGCTAGTGCCCCTTTTTTCACGAGATGGAATCACCCGGTGATGCATAGTCGGTAACGGCGAAGCCGCACCGGAGCAGCAAGACTTCCCCATTTTTCTACGAGAACCGTGGGGCAACAAAGCAAAGCAGATGCCGACGGTGAACAAACGCTTTCTCGTGGAACTGCTGGCGCTTTTAGTGAGGACTAGTGGCTGGCGCCCGCTTTACGAGATGGAATCACCCGGTGATGCATAGCCGGGTTACGGTGAAGCCGCACCGAGCGATAAAGACTTTCGAGAACCGTGGGGCAACAGTTAAAGCGGATGCCGGCGGTGAACAAACGCTTTCTCGTGGGACCGCTGGGCTTTTAGTGAGGACTAGTGGCTGGCGTCTTTTTTCACGAGATGGAATCACCCGTGATGCATAGCCGGTAACAGCCGAAGCCGCACTGAGCAGCAAAGACTTCGGAGAACCATGGGGCAACAAAGCAAAGCAGATGCCGACGGTGAACAAAAGCCTCTCGTGAACCGCTGCGCCTTTTAGTGAGGACTAGTGGCTATGCCCGCTTTTTCTTCACGAGTTGAATCACCCGATGATGCATAGTCGGTTACGTGAAGCCGCATCGAGCAGCAAGACTTTCGAGAACCGTGGGGCAACAGTTAAAGCAGATACCGTGAACAAACGCCTCTCGTGGACCGCTGGCGCCTTTTAGTGAGGACTAGTGGCTAAGCGCCCTTTTTTCACGAGATGGAATCACCCGTGATGTATAGCCGGTAACAAGCCCGCACCAGCAGCAGACAAAGACTTCCGGAGAACCGTGGGGCAACAAAGCAGCAGATGCCGCGGTGAACAAACGCCTTTCTCGTGGGACCGCTGCGCTTTTAGTGACGACTAGTGGCTATGCCCATTTTTTCTACGAGATGGAATCACCCAAGGATGCATAGTCGGCTACAAGTGAAGCCGCACCGAGCAGCAAAGACTTCCGAGAACCGTGGGCAACAGTCGGGCAGATGCCGCGGTGAACAAACGCCTTCCTCGGGACCGCGCGCCTTTTTAGTGAGGACTAGTGGCTATGCCCATTTTTTCTACGAGATGGAATCACCGTCAAGCATAGCTGGTTATGGTGAAGCCGCACCGAGCAGCAAAAGACTGAGAACCGTGGGGCAACAAAGTTAAAGCAGATGCCGGCGGTGAACAAACGCCTTCTCTCGTGGACCGCTGCGCTTTTTAGTGAGGTGAGATCATGTGAGGGTCATCCCATTGTGAGTGATGAGTAATTGACATCGCTTTCAAAAGTCGAGTTTGAGTCGGTTTGTTCGACCCGACGCTGCATGGTGCAACGGGCTCGGTCGGACTTTGGTCAAACTTAGTCGTATGGGTTAGGATGTATATTCCATTGTTGCGACAGTTTGATCTTGCTAATGCTATTTGCGCTGCTCATGTATCGAAAGGTGCTATGTGAAGTGTTTTCTTGTCTGTGGACCGCAGACAGCGAGGCGGTGTCGGGCGAGACAAGGTGGATCAACTAGGCGCAGTGGCGCCGAGGTCGAACGGCTCGGGATGTGTCAAGACGGCGTGAACTCGAGGTGGTTGCGTAGTCGTGAACAGCAAGGAGCGCGAAGCTTCCCGAAGGTGCGGTGAGGGGCGAAACGGTCATTTCGCGAGGTCGCACAAGTGGGAGCGGGCTCTGTTAGGTTTAGCCGGCGAACGGGTTGGAGACCCAGCCAAGGGCTATAACAGAGGTGAGGGGCTGCATACCCCTTAGGACACTTGAGAGCTTATTCATATCTTTGTGTGTGTTGTGTTCCTCCCAGAAGCTTGTGAGGCTCTTGCTGTTTTTGAGGATTGAGAGGGAGAGGATGGATTGAAAGTCTTGTAATCATTCCTATGGTTCTAATGTCCATGCGTATGGGGATGTTTCTCCTTTCTCCTCTTTGTGTGCTCTTGGTTTTTCTTGCTTTGGTTCTCTATTTTATTCACTGCCCAATGTTCATCTTTGGTTCATGCTTCTTGATGTGAAGTGATTTTGTATCAGATTTGAGAGCTCTAGAGTATATGTTTCAGTAAATGAAATTTCTGCTCCATCTAGTTGTGCAATTTATCACTTCATTTTCAGCTAAATGTTCTTGGTCTCTCTCGCAAAGAAGCTGAAATTTCTTCGTGTTCCTTTTGAGATGCTCAGCTGTTCGTGTTTCTGTTTTCTCTGTGAGATGCTTCCTCCAGTTTTTGTCAATGTTATGCTTGAGTGGTCAGTGCAGTAGCCTTTTCAGATTGAACCGAATGCAGTTTGCCTTCTGATGTTTGAATGGAATCTGTGTTAGAGTAGCTGCAGAACTTTGAGACAGAACACTTGTGTTTTCTTGATTTTTATTGTTGGCAGAAGATCTTCTTCCTTGTTGTCCAGGCATGAAATCTGTGTCAATTCTGTGTTCTCAGTTCTCTTGATTTTGGCCGAATATTCCGAAGCTAGATGCTTTCAGACTTTGAAAAGCAGTGCAGCAGCTGATTTTCTCAGTCTGTTCTTTTCAGTTTTGGTTTTGCAGCTTTTCCCTTGCTTTGCGGCAGCTGTTGATCCTTTCGGCAGGGTAGATACAGTTTTAGTTTGCTCTTCTTTTCTTTTTCATTTTCAGTTGAGGATATCTGTTCGGCTGCATTTCTTTGCTCTTCTGTTCGGCAGCTGTTTCTCCTCTATTGTCAAATGAGTATTCCCACTTCGCAGCTATTCGGTGAACTCATTTCAGTTCTGGACTGGTTCTTGGCTAAAAGATTGAGTTCTTTGGTTTCTGTTTGTTTCTGTCTCTTAGTCTTTTCTATCAAGCTCTGATTTTCTTTTGCTGATCAGTCTCTTTTCAGTTTTCTTCGGCAGAGCATTTCACGGCTGGCTCTTGTGTGAAGCCTCATGTTCACTTTTCCTTTTTCTTGTGCTGATCTTTGGCGATTTTGCATGCAGATCAAACGGCAATATTTTCAGCTGAAATTTTACGGACTACTTCGATTTATGCTGAATTTTTCAGTGTCGCATGCTCTAAATTTCAGCAAGATTAATTTTAATTTTCTGTGAGGTGCTTTGTTTTGCTTCTTTGAAAAACAAAGGTACGAATTCTCGTGGGCGATTTTAAAAGAGAGCGACATTCACCCCCTCCGTCGCCATTTCGTCCTACAATTGGTATCGAGCCGGTTAGCTTTCTCGATAGATCTTTAACCGTCTCAAGAGCCATGGCGACGACACAAGTATTCCACCAAGCTCGGTCTTTGATGGCCCGGATTACCCTTCCGAAGAGCCGAATGGAAACATACATCCGTGCTCGTGGGTATGCCATCCGGAGGAAGGTGAAGGTTTGGTTTGTCGCTCGCCGATGAGGACGCCAATGCCGAAACATGGTCGACGTTGAGGCAAACGCTAAGGCAAGGAACATCATAACCGAGGGCCTAAGTCGAGTGAGTTTGACCGATATCTCATCTTCCGTCCGCCGATATTTGGGCGACCATCAATGCTTACCATGGGGCACCACCCAAATAAAGACGGTGCGACAGACCGCCTGCTGAGATTACAACAAGTTTGAAATGCTCACCGGCGAGTCCCTTGATGAGTGTTTTATGCTTACAAGATCTTGAGCAACCTCCGAGCGGTCGGTCTCACGCACTCGACTCGACAACGCCGCCGATGCTCACCGCACTCGATCCGCGTGTTTGAGAGATGAAAGTGACCACCATCAAAGACACGACAGACTCTCGACCGACTCTTGACGCTACTGTATTGCTACCAAGACTCACGAGATTGACGTTGTCTCGAGGTCAAGTCACAACCGATGGCCTTGGTCACCGATCCCGCTTTCTTCTTCTGCCTCTTCCGATTCGACGGCGTTTCTCCCTTGTCGCTCGTGACGAATCGATGATCGCTAGAGCAGCTTATGGATGATCAGGGCTGGCTCTCCTTGCTCGCAAATTTTCTCACGCTACAAGAGAAGGAGGGACGGAAAGAGAGGAGGACCCGTGATTTGCTTCGAGTGTGGTGGCCCCAACCACATTCGGCAAACCGTCCCAAGCCGGAGAAGGGCAAGAACGACTACGGGCGGTTCGTGCAAGAACGACTACACCGACAAGAACCGCAACAAGAAGCCTCCAACTCGCACGCAAGGCAAGAAGAAGTTCGCAACTTTGGGAAGGCCAAGAAGTTTTCCACCGCTGCCCTCACCGCCTTCGACGACCTCGACCTCGCAGAGGTGGAGGGATGGAGCGACGACGACGGACGGGGACCAAGAGCCCAAGGATGGCGGCAACGATTCTCCCAAGATGTGCTTCATGGCCCTTGAGGGCGAGATCAGCGACAACCGAGCTCTATTCGACCGACGAGGTATGTCCTCCTATGATCAACTCAATGAAGCTTTTCTTAAGTTAGAGGATTTCATGCTAGATCTAGAGCTAGATGTAGCGAGTTGGAGAAGGAAGTAGATAGATTGTCACGGAGCTTACTTCACTTATATCTCGCCCCTCCCATGATGAATGTGATACATGCCCCGCTTTGCTTGGAGATATGGAGAAGTTAAGGACCTTGCATGATAGTTTGTCCTCCGAACTAGACTTTGTTAAGGTGGAGAACATTAGTCTTCTTGTCGAGCTTGAGATGAGTAGGATAGCTCCTGTTTCATCTTCTACTGTTGAGACTATTTCTTGCACCTCATGTGAGGATAAGGACAATGCTTTTAGAGGTCTTTATACCATGTTGCTTGATCCGCTCGAGACTTGTGAAAGTTGCAATAATTTAAAATGAACTTAAAAGGGCGATCACAAAATGTCGAAAGTTACAAGCCTTTTACTTGAGCCTATTACTTCATGTGCAAATTGTCCCAAACTTATCACGAACTTGAATCTGCTCCAAACAGCTTCAAGAATTTGTTGATGATAATAAGAAAATGGCTCAAGATGCTTCTAAGGATCCCGTTAGCTCACCATGCAAAAGTTGTAATAAACTAAAATCTGATTTGATTGCCTTAGATGAAAAGTGTGTGAAGCTAACTAAGGACCTTATAGAAAAATCACATCCTTCCTGTGCTTTCTGTGTTGAAATGTTGGAAAAGGATAAGGACATGGTAGAGACGCTAGGAAGAGTTACGAGAACCAAATGGCTAGGATTAGGCTGCCCTGTGTGTCCTGTGAAGCCCTCAAGGTTGAGGTGGCTGCATATGAAAAATACGCACGTTATTCGCTTCTTCTCGCTATTGGTTCTTCTCCTTCCTCTCCTCCCCTGCTCTTCTTCTTCTCCTTGCTCCTCTTGCACCTCTCTTCGGGAGTGTCAGACTTTATGAACACTCTCGAGAAATTTGTAGGAGGCAAGAAGAATCTCAATCTTATTCTAGACCAATCAAAGATTTGCAAGTTCAAACAGGTCTAGGATATGATCTCCATGAGGATGTGAGGAAACATCCACCGTCGTGCTAAGACACGAGTCACAGTGTGATTGAGGTCAAGCCCAAGAACAAGAAAGTTCAATTTAAATCGCCGGCTTTGTCCAAGGGATTTCGACAAAGAAGGTGATTTCACCGCAGCCGCCCCTCGGCATGGCATCATTGCACCTTCCGCCGGGGATGGGCATTTGTTTGACCATTGCTTCAAGCGCCGCCAAGATCGCGCCAAGAGACCGTGGCCGAGTCTCTTAGGCGATTCGTGGTCGCCCTGCACCTTGAGTGCACCTAAGACCAACACGAGGTCTAGGTTTGCTATCGCTGGTAGCTTTGGGCAAGACCGAGGACTTGGTCTTTCGAGTCTTCGCTTTTCGCCCTCGCTTCTCCGGTGATGCATAGCCGGTAATGGCGGCCGCACTGCAGCAAAGACTTCCAGAGAACCGTGGGGCAACAGCAAAGCAGATGCCTGCGGTGAACAAATGCCTTCTCTCGTGGACCGCTGCGCCTTTTAGTGAGGACTAGTGGCTATGCCCGTTTTTCACGAGATGGAATCACCCGGTGATGCATAGCCGGTAATGGCGTAGCTGCATCGAGCAGCAAAGACTCCGAGAACCGGGGCAACAAAGTTAGCAGATGCCGCGGTGAACAAACGCCTTTCTGGGACCGCTGGCGCTTTTAGTGAGGACTAGTGGCTATGCCCTTTTTCACGAGATGGAATCACCGTCAAGCATAGCCGGTAACGCGAAGCCGCACCGCAGCAGCAAGACTTCCAGAGAACCGTGGGCAACAAAGCAAAGCAGATGCCGCGGTGAACAAACGCCTCTCGTGGACCGCTGCACCTTTTAGTGAGGACTAGTGGCTATGCCCTTTTTCACGAGATGGAATCACCGTCAAGCATAGCCGGTAACGCGGCCGCACTGTAGCAGCAAAGACTTCCGAGAACCGTGGGGCAACAGTTAAAGCAGATGCCGACGGTGAACAAACGCCTTCTATCGTGGACCGCTGCGCCTTTTAGTGAGGACTAGTGGCTATGCCCGCTTTTTCACGAGATGGAATCACCCGTGATGCATAGTCGGATACGGTGAAGCCGCACCGAGCAGCAAAGACTTTCAGAGAACCGTGGCGACAGTTAAAGCAGATGCCGGCAGAACAAGCGCCTCTCGTGGACCGCTGGCGCCTTTTAGTGGGGATTAGTGGCTATGCCCATTTTTTCACGAGATGGAATCACCCGTGATGCATAGCCGGTAACGGTGAAGCCGCACTGCAGCAAAAAAGACTTCGGAGAACCGTGGGGCAACAAAGCAAAGCAGTATGCCGGGCGGTGAACAAACGCTTTCTCGTGGGACCGCTGCGCTTTTAGTGAGGACTAGTGGCTATGCTCATTTTTTCTATGAGATGGAATCACCGTCAAGCATAGCCGGTTACGTGAAGCCGCACCGAGCATGCAAGACTTCCGGAGAACCGTGGGCAACAGTTAAAGCAGATGCCGGCGGTGAACAAACGCTTCACTGTGGACCGCTGCGCTTTTTAGTGAGGACTAGTGGCTATGCCGTCTGCTTTTTTATGAGATGGAATCACCGTCAAGCATAGCCGGTAACGCGCGAAGCCGCACCGAGCAGCAAAGACTTCCAGAGAACCGTGGGGCAACAGTTAAAGCAGATGCCGCGATGAACAAACGCCTTCTCTCATGGACCGCTGCACCTTTAGTGAGGACTAGTGGCTATGCCCATTTTTTCTACGAGATGGAATCACCCGGTGATGCATAGCCGGTTACGGTGAAGCCGCACTAGAGCAGCAAAGACTTTCGAGAACCGTGGGCAACAAAGCAAAGCAGATGCCGCTGGGAACAAACGCCTTCTCGGGACCGCGGCGCTTTTTAGTGAGGACTAGTGGCTATGCCCGCTTTTTTCTATGAGATGGAATCACCGGTCAAGCATAGCCGGTAACGGCGGCCGCACCGCAGCAGCAAAAAGACTTCCAGAGAACCGGGGCAACAGTTAATGCGTATGTCCGCGGCGAACAAACGCTTCTCTCATGGACCGTTGCACCTTTTAGTGAGGACTAGTGGCTAAGCGCCCGCTTTTTCACGAGATGGAATCACCCGTGATGCATAGCCGCTACGGTGAAGCCGCACCGAGCAGCAAAGACTTCCGGAGAACCGGGGCAACAAAGCAAAGCAGTATGCCGCAAGGTGAACAATCGCTTTCTCGTGGACCGCTGCGCCTTTTAGTGAGGACTAGTGGCTATGCCCATTTTTTCTACGAGATGGAATCACCGGTCAAGCATAGCCGGCTACGGTGAAGCCGCATCGAGCAGCAAAGACTTCCGAGAACCGGGGCTACAGCAAAGCAGATGCCGGCGGTGAACAAACGCCTCTCTCGTGGGACCGCTGCGCCTTTTAGTGAGGATTAGTGGCTGCGCCCGCTTTTTTCTACGAGATGGAATCACCGTCAAGCATAGCCGGTAACGACGGTTGCACCGAGCAGCAAAGACTTCCAGAGAACCGGGGCAACAAAGAAGCAGATGCCGGCGATGAACAAACGCCTTCTTCGTGGACCGCTGGCGCCTTTTAGTGAGGACTAGTGGCTATGCCTGCTTTTTCTACGAGATGGAATCACCCGTGATGCATAGCCAGTGTTACGTGAAGTCGCACCGAGCAAAAGACTGAGAACCGGGGCAACAAAGCAAAGCAGATGCCGACGGTGAACAAACGCCTTCTCGTGGACCGCTGCGCCTTTTAGTGAGGACTAGTGGCTATGCCCATTTTTTCACGAGATGGAATCACCCGTGATGCATAGCCGGGTAACGGCGGCCGCACTGCAGCAGTAGCACTTCCGGAGAACCGTGGGGCAACAAAGTTAAAGCGTATGCCGGCGGTGAACAAACGCTTCTCTCGTGGGACCGCTGCGCTTTTAGTGAGGACTAGTGGCTATGCCCATTTTTTCTACGAGATGGAATCACCGGTCAAGCATAGCCGGCTACGGTGAAGTCGCACCGAGCAAAAGACTTCCGAGAACCGGGGCAACAAAGTTAAAGCGATGCCGGCGGTGAACAAACGCCTTCTCGTGGACCGCTGCGCCTTTAGTGAGGACTAGTGGCTATGCCCTTTTTTCACGAGATGGAATCACCGTCAAGCATAGCCGGTAACGGTGAAGGTGCACCGAGCAGCAAGACTTCGGAGAACCGTGGGGCAACAAAGCAAAGCGATGCCGGCGGTGAACAAATGCCTTCTCTCGTGGACCGCTGGCGCCTTTTAGTGAGGACTAGTGGCTATGCCCGCTTTTTCACGAGATGGAATCACCCGGTCAAGCATAGCCGGTTACGGTGAAGCCGCACCGAGCAAAAGACTTTCAAACGAGAACCGGGGCAACAAAGGAATCTCCGTGATGCATAGATACCTGCAGCGGTGGACAAACGCTTTCTCGTGGACCGCTGGCGCCTTTTAGTGAGGACTAGTGGTTAAGTTCCCATTTTTTCACGAGATGGAATCACCCAAAGATGCATAGCCGGTAACGACGTAGCCGCACCGTAGCAGCAAAGACTTCGAGAACCGTGGGGCAACAGTTATAGCAGATGCCGGCGGTGAACAAACGCCTTTCTCGTGGACCGCTGGCGCTTTTAGTGAGGACTAGTGGCTATGCCCATTTTTCTACGAGATAGAATCACCTGGTCAAGCATAGTCGGGCTACGGTGAAGGTGCACCATAGCAGGCAGCACTTCCGGAGAACCGTGGGGCAACAGTCTAAAGCAGATGCCGGCGGTGAACAAATGCCTTCTCGTGGACCGCTGGCGCTTTTAGTGAGGACTAGTGGCTATGCTGCTTTTTCTACGAGATGGAATCACCGGTCAAGCATAGCCGGTTACGGTGAAGCCGCACCGAGCAAAAAGACTTTCGAGAACCGTGGGGCAACAAAGTTAAAGCGTATGCCGCGGTGAACAAACGCCTTTCTCGTGGACCATTGCACCTTTTAGTGAGGACTAGTGGCTATGCCCGCTTTTTCACGAGATGGAATCTCCCTGTGATGCATAGCCGGTAACAAAGCCGCACTGCAGCGTGTAGCACTTCCGAGAACCATGGGGCAACAAAGTTAAAGCAGACACCGGTGAACAAACGCCTTCTCGTGGACCGCTGGCGCCTTTTAGTGAGGATTAGTGGCTATGCCCGCTTTTTCACGAGATGGAATCACCCGCGATGCATAGCCGGTAACGACGTAGCTGCACCAGTAGCAGCAAAGACTCGAGAACCGTGGGGCAACAAAGCAAAGCGATGCCTACGGTGAACAAACGCTCTCCTGGACCGCGGCGCTTTTTAGTGAGGACTAGTGGCTAAGCGCCATTTTTCACGAGATGGAATCACCGTCAAGCATAGCTGTTACGGTGAAGCCGCACCGAGCAAAAAAGACTCCGGAGAACCGGGGCAACAAAGCAAAGCAGATGCCGGCGTGAACAAACGCTTCTCGTGGGACCGCTGGCGCCTTTTAGTCGTGACTAGTGGCTATGCCCGCTTTTTCTACGAGATGGAATCACCGTCAAGCATAGCCGGCTACGTGAAGCCGCACCGAGCAGCAAGACTTTCGAGAACCGTGGGGCAACAAAGTTAAAGCAGATGTGCATGCGTGAACAAACGCTTCTCGTGGACCGCTGGCGCTTTTTAGTGAGGACTAGTGGCTATGCCCGCTTTTTCACGAGATGGAATCTCCTGTGATGCATAGTCGGGTAGCGCCGGCCGCACCGCAGCGTGTAGCTAATGGATCGCGGCGAGGCTATGAGAGCGTAAAACAAAATTTTTCTACCGCGCACACAATTACATCATGCTTAAGGAGGATCATGGATCGTTACCACTAGACGCCGCAATGCAGCCGAAGAAGAGTTGGAGAAGCCGATCCAACCATGCGCGCCGGCAGTAGTGGAAGTAGTCGATCGTCCCGAACCGATCGCCTCGCACGCGATCAACCACACCACGATTAGATCCAATCAGAGGTTGTTGATGCCGATCAACGCCGCAACAAGCGCCGCCCACCGTATCCACACGCCCGGCTCGGAACGCCGATCGCGAGTGTACCAAAGACCATGAGCGACTAGGGTTTGGCCTCAGAGGTGGCGGTTAGGGATTAGCTCGGATTATCGATGCATCCCCTCGCCCTCGCCTCCATATATAGACCTCTCACTTGGACCTCGTGGACCGAGGCCCAATAGGAGTCTATCCGATCTCTATCCGACTGAGCCCATATCCGAATCACATTCGAATTAGTGTTCCAACCTGCTAGTGTGCGACCGAGGTTCACGATACTTGGTCGCGACCCGTAAACACCTTCCCACACACCCGCTAATAGCGGCCTCTAGTAAGACATGTTAACCCCAAAGTATACGTGAAGATCATATCTACCGAACCTCGTAATGTTCTCATGTACTAATCCTTTGCCTCACGATATAGATTAAGCTCAAGGCAGACCCGTGGTCATCCTCTTAATAGCTCAATCACTCTCTCGATTCCGTGATGGATTATAAACCGTGATTGACCTCAATCACCTTGGCATGGCCATGCACTTTCATAATCCATTACATCGAGGGCCCAGATATCTCTCCCATAAGGAGGGGCAAATTCTATCTTGATCATTCACATCCCACTACATGTTTCATGGCAAACCCAAAGACTACTTTTATGACTACCCGCCACGGAGTAGTGTTTAGTAGTCCCAAAATAAGCTACTACGCATGTCGGGAACCATGATGATCTCAAGTCTAAGGATTCCACATAAACACTACTTGAGACCAACCGATGACACATGGAATCTCAAAGGTCTCATGGCGGGTCTATCCAACATATGTTCACTAACACATGTCCATATTATTGATTTGGTATTCCATACCATGATCCATGAGACATGATCATCAATCAATACATATGTCGATCTTTGAATCATATTTGTTCCTCATATGAAATATAATCGTATCATTTAGAAATAGCAACATTTTGGCATTAAGAGTCTCATGAATAAGTCACATACTCATTGATCAATAATGATAATGTCTATTTCAAGGAACAAAGCAATGTATCATAAACATAGTATGTGATATATTCAACATTCCATGTTGCTCTAGGCATATCACCAACAAGAGCACTTCCGAGAACCGTGGGGCAACAAAGCAAGCAGATGCCGGCGGTGAACAAACGCCTTCTCGCTGGCGCCTTTTAGTGAGGACTAGTGGCTAAGTGCCCATTTTTTCACGAGATGGAATCACCCTGATGCATAGCCGGTAAAGGCGAGTCGCACCGAGCAGCAAAGACTCAAGAACCGTGGGCAACAGTTAAAGCAGATGCTTGCGGTGAACAAACGCCTTTCTCTCGGGACAATGGCGCCTTTTAGTGAGGACTAGTGGCTATGCCTGCTTTTTCACGAGATGGAATCTCCGTGATGCATAGCCGGTAATAGCAAAGCCGCACTGCAGCGTAGCACTTCGAGAACCGGGGCAACAAAGTTAAAGCAGATGCCTATGTGAACAAACGCCTTCTCTCGTGGACCGCTGGCGCTTTTAGTGAGGACTAGTGGCTGCGTCCGTTTATGAGATGGAATCACCCGCTGATGCATAGCCGTAACGGCGAAGTTGCACCGACCAGCAAAGACTTCCGGAGAACCGTGGGGCAACAGCAAAGCAGATGCCGGCGGTGAACAGACGCTTCTTCTCGGGACCGCGGCGCTTTTTAGTGAGGACTAGTGGCTATGTGCCCGCTTACGAGGTGGAATCACCCGGTGATGCATAGCCGGGTAACGCGGCCGCACCGGAGCAGCAAAGACTCGGAGAACCGTGGGGCAACAAAGCAAAGCAGATGTGCGGCGGTGAACAAACGCTTTCTCGTGGGACCGCTATGCATTTTAGTGAGGACTAGTGGCTATGCCCGCTTTCACGAGATGGAATCACCGTCAAGCATAGCTGGGTTACGTTGAAGCCGCACCGAGCAGCAAAGACTTCGGAGAACCGTGGGGCAACAAAGCAAAGCAGATGTCGGCGGTGAACGACGCTTTGTCTCGGGACCGCGCCTTTTAGTGAGGACTAGTGGTTATGTGCCTTTTTTCTATGAGATGGAATCACCCGTGATGCATAGCCGGTAACGGCGGCCGCACCGGAGCAGCAAAGACTTCCGAGAACCGTGGGCAACAAAGCAAAGCGTATGCCGGTGAACAAACGCTCGTGGGACCGCTATGTATTTTAGTGAGGACTAGTGGCTATGCCCGCTTTTTCACGAGATGGAATCACCGGTCAAGCATAGCCGCACGTTGAAGCTACACCGAGCAGCAGAGACCGGAGAACCGGGGCAACAAAGCAAAGCAGATGTTTGCTGGTGAACAAACGCTTCTCTCGTGGACCGCTGGCGCCTTTTGTGAGGACTAGTGGCTATGCCCATTTTTCTACGAGATGGAATCACCGTCAAGCATAGCCGGCTACGGTGAAGCTACACC
>JAYGGG010001096.1:2500-30139 GCA_036346245.1 Bonia amplexicaulis | reverse complement strand
TACACAACACTCATCTTTTCTACAAAACCGACCAAAATTCAAGCCAAAAACAAAAATATGGCACAATGCCAGTAGGCTTGTTATGGTTGAATGTGCTTCTACTGACTTTTGCTTAGAAAAGTTAAAAGTTCATATGAATATTCGGTTTCCTGAAATAACTTCTCTATTTCTCTCGTTACCGTCTCGCTCTAGAGATAAGACAGCGGTCATAAGTGCGTCACACATCCTACTCCTCTTGCTCTCGTCATATGCACGCATATCTTCCTTATTTTTCCACCGCTTGTACCCTCTTTCTAAAGGCTATTACTTTCAGCCACTATTATTTTTTTCAGTCAAAAAACATAAGCCACAACAAAAAAACTATCAGCAAAAATCAATATGAACGTTATGTTTTTCGGCTCAATTAAACTTAAATAAGTCGGTTTATGGCTTATTTTGCATCAGAGTGGTTTATTTTACTTCAGAATCGATGGTGACTTATTTGGTGTAATTAAATTTAAAAAATAGAAAAAACATGCTAGCCATCATAAACAATGTAAAACAAATACGAAAAATAAAAGAAAAGACAAAAAAGCCCCACAAAATGTCAAAAAACTAGGAAAAAAGAAATCCAGAAGCGAGAAGGGGCATCGAGAAGATGCTATTGCCTTAAGGAACGAGGAAAGCTTCAGCTTTAAGCCACCTTGATCGCTGGCAAGCGGCAAGCCCCAATTTTACTCTTTTTCCCCTTTCTTTTCTCGTCTCCTTCGCCGCCCATGTCTCTGCGCCACCAGCACCGACCGCACCACCTCCGCATGTCTCACTCCGACGGCGACATGACTCACCTTGCCTTCTCCTCCTTCAACCGTATCGCCACCTCGTTCCCATCCCCACCGTCTCCATGTCGGCGCGCGCTTCTGCCCCTCCTCTCCGCCGCCACAGCCACGGCCGCTAACCCCCGCCGCTCTCGCTACTGTAAGTGGGAGCCCAGTCGTCGCCGGGGTCATGAACGACCGCCTCAAGTCCCTCACTGCCGCATTTACCCAACGGATGGGCAAGGAGCTCCGATACTGCATCAATGATACGTACGTCAAGGATCATCTACCTCTCCGTCACCCTGACCAATTCTTTCCCATCTCTCATGACAATCCTTTAATTTCTATGCAAATTGTAGGGATGATGAGTGGAATACCGCCTTCAACTTCTCCTCCGATCCCATCGTCTTCCTAACCAACTGCATGGAGATCGGTGGTATGTACTGCACTGCCAATCTTTACTATTATAAAAATATGAGCTGGTAGTCGTTGGTCCATTCTCCCTCCTCTCTTCTTAGTCATCCGGTCAAAGATCAGTTATCCAGATCTGCATGTAGGTAATTCTTCCGCTCCTCGTAGAAAAGGTTGGACCGACGCGTGGGCGATGCTCCTCCTCTTCTCTCCCCTCGTATCCTCCACCTCCGACTTACTTGGCAGATTTAAAAACTTTTAGAACATATTTGTATGCATATTCTAAAAATTTTTACCACCCGTGAGTTTTAAAATATGTAGTATAATAAAATTTAAAAATCCATAGCAACACACGGGCATTTAGCTAGTTCCGCAAAAAAAAATAAGTATCAATTTTTCTGTTTGTTTGAATGAATGGGGAAATTGACTAGGGAAAATAGAAACCGATGTAGCTCTGCTCGATTATATATGCCATTTGGCTTGTAGTAGCAGGATCTGTATGAACCAAACTTGATTGTAGCTATGGCGCAATTGTACATAACAAGCATAAGGCATTTTCTTGCTCTGCCTTTGAATTCACGATTAAGTATATCAGCTCACGATTTTCAGCTTTTCTAGTCGTTCTATGGTTACCGGGCCTTGACCAGGTATTTTTATATTTTGGAACAATTTGGCCGAAAACGTGACCTATAGCTCACGTTTTTCAGCTTTTCTAGTCATTCTAAGGTTACCGGGCCCAGTTTGGGGATTTTTATTTTTTGGATCACATTTGGCCGAAAGAGTGATCTATAACACACGATTTTCAATTTTTCTAGTCATTCCAGGGTTACTGGAGCAATCCGGGGATTTTTGTTTTTCGGAGCACATTTGGCCGACAGCGTGACATATAGCTCACGATTTCAACTTTTCTTGTCGTTCCGGGGTTACCGGAGCAGTTCGGGGATTTTTATTTTTCGGAGCACATTTGCACGAAAGCGTGACCTATAGCTAACGTTTTTCAACTTTTTTAAATGTTCCGGTGTTACCGGAGGATTCCAGTGATTTTTGTCGCATCACATTTGGCCGAAAGGGAGACCCATATATCAAGATTTTCCGGCTTTCTAGTCGTTCCGGGGTTACTGGAGGACTCCGGGGATTTTTTTTTGAATCACATTTGGCCAAAAGCATGACCTATAGCTCACGATTTTTAGCTTTTTTAGTCGTTCAAGGGTTACTGGAGCAGTCGGAAGAATTTTATTTCTCAGAGCAGATTTGGCCGAAAACGTGACCTATAACTCACGATTTTCAGCTTTTCTAGTCATTCCAGGGATACCGACGCTGTCCGAGTATTTTTACATTTTGGAGCAGATTTGGCCAAAAACCTGACCACGATTTTCAACTTTTCTAGTCGTTGTAGGGTTCCGGGGCGGTCACAGGGATTTTATTTTCGAGCACATTTGGCCGAAAGCGTGACCTATAGCTCACGATTTTCAGCTTTTCTAGTCGTGCCAGGGTTACCGGAGCATTCCGATGATTTTTGTTTCTCGTGGCAGGATTGGTCGAAAGCGTGACCTAGCTCACGATTTCAGCTTTTCTAGTCGTTCCGGGGTTACCAGAGCAGTCCATGGATTTGTATTTTTCGGAGCACATTTGCCCGAAAGCGTGACCTGTAGCTATCGATTTTCAACTTTTCTAAACATTCCGGTCTTACCGGAGGATTCCAGGGATTTTTGTCGCATCACATTTGGTCGAAAGGGTGACCCATAGCACATGATTTTCTGTTTTTCTAGTCTTTCCGGGGTTACTAGAGGACTCCGGGGATATTTTTCGGCATCACATTTGGCCGAAAGCATGACGTATAACTCACATTTTCAGCATTTCTAGTTGTTCAAGGGTTACCGGAGTTGTCGGGGGCATTTTGTTTCTTGGAGAAGATTTGGCCGAAAGCGTGACCTATAGCTCGCGATTTTTAGCTTTCCTAGTCGTTCAACGGTTACCGGAGCAGTCGGCGAAATTTTGTTTCTCGGAGCAGATTTAGGCGAAACCGTGCCCTATAGCTCACGATTTTTAGCTTTTCTATTCGTTTCTGGGTTACCGGGGCAGTCCGGAGATTTTTATTTTTCGGAGCACATTTGGCCGAAAGCGTGACCTATAGCTCACGATTTTTAGCTTTTCTAGTCGTTCCAGGGGTTACCGGGCCAGTCCGGGGATTTTTAATTTTTGCAGCACATTTAACTCACAATTTTTCAGCTTTTCTAGTCGCTAGGGTTACCGGAGCATTTCGACAATTTTTGTTTCTCGAGGCAGATTTGGTCGAAAGCGTGACCTATAGCTCACGATTTCAGCTTTTCTAGTCATTCTGGGGTTACCGGAGTAGTTCGGGAACTTTTATTTTTCAGAGCACATTTGCCGAAAGCGTACCTATAGCTCACGATTTGCAGCTGTTCTAATCGTTGTACGGTTACCCGGCAAGTTTGGGGATTTTTATTTTTCGAAGCACTTCTGACCAAAAGAGTGATCTATAGCTCACGATTTTTAGCTTTTCTAGTCGTTCCAAGGTTACCGGAGCATTCCAGGGATTTTTGTTTTTCGAAACACATTTGGCTGAAAGCACGACCAATAGCTCACGATTTCAGATTTTCTTGTCGTTCCGGGGTTACCGGAGCAGTCCGGGGATTTTTATTTTTCGGAGTATATTTGCACGAAAACTTCACCTATAGCTAACGATTTTCAACTTTTCTAAACGTTCTGGTGTTACCGGAGCATTCCGGGGATTTTTGTCGTATCACATTTGGCCGAAAGGGTGACCCATAACTCAACATTTTCAGTTTTTCTAGTCGATCAAGGGTTACCGGAGCAATCGAGAGAATTTTGTTTCTCGAAGCAGATTTGGTCGAAAGCGTGTCCAGCTCATGATTCTAGCTTTCTAGTCGTCCCGTGGTTACTTGAGCAGTCCGGAGATTTTTATTTTTCGAAGCACATTTGGCCGAAAACGTGACGCAGCTCACGATTTTTAGCTTTTCTAGTCGTTCCAGGGTTACCGGACCTGTCCAGGAATTTTTATTTTTCAGAGCACATTTGGCTGAAAGTGTGACCTATAGCTCACATTTTAGTTTTCCTTTTCGTTCCGGGGTTTCCGGACTAGTGCGGGGATTTTTATTTTTCGGAGCACATTTGGCCGAAAGCGTGACCTATAGCTCACGATTTTCAGCTTTCCTAGTCATTCCAGGATTACCGTGCCTGTCCGGGTATTTTTAATTTTCAGAGCACATTTGGCCGAAAGATTGACCTATATCTCACGATTTTCAACCTTTCTAGTCGTTCCAGGGTTATCGAAGCATTCTGGGGATTTTTGTTTGTCGAAGCTAATTTGGCCGAAAGCATAACCTATAGCTAACGATTTCAGCTTTTCTAGTCGTTCCGGGGTTATCAGAGCAGTCCAGAGATTTTTATTTTTCGGGCACATTTGTCCGAAAGTGTGACCTATAGCTAACGCTTTTCAATTTTTCTAATCGTTCCGGTGTTACCGGTGGATGCGGGGATTTTTGTTGCATCACATTTGGCTGAAAGGGTGACCCATAGCTCAGGATTTTCGGCTTTTCTAGTCGTTTCGGGGTTACTGAAGGACTCCGGGGATTTTTTTCGCATCACATTTGACCGAAAGCGTGACCTATCTCATGATTTTCAGTTTTTCTTGTTGTTCAAGGGTAACCGGAGTTGTCGGGGGCATTTTGTTTCTTGGAGAAGATTTGGCCGAAAGCGTGACCTCACGATTTTCAGCTTTCCTAGTCGTTCAACGGTTACCGAGGCGGTCAGGGATTTTTATTTTGAGACATTTGGCGGCGTGACCTATAGCTCACGATTTTCAGCTTTTCTAGTCGTTCCAGGGTTACCAGGCCAGTCCGGGGATTTTTAATTTTCGCGGCACATTTGTCGAAAGCGTGACCTATTACTCACGATTTTCAGCTTTTCTAGACGTGCTAGGGTTATCGGAGCATGTCAACGATTTTTGTTTCTCAGGGCAGATTTGGTCGAAAGCGTGACATATAGCTCACGATTTCAACTTTTCTAGTCGTTCTGGGGTTACCGGAGTAGTCCAGGAGTTTTTATTTTTTATAGCACATTTGTCGAAAGCGTACCTATAGCTCACGATTTTCAGCTTTTCTAGTCGTTGAAAACGAAAATCCTCGGATAGCTCCGGTAACCCTGGAACGATTAGAAAAGTTGAAAATCGTGTGCTATAGAACACTCTTTCGGCCAAATGTACTCCGAAAAATAAAAATCTCCAGACTGTCCCGGTAACCCTACAACGACAAGAAAAACTGAAATCGTGAGCTATATGTCATGCTTTCGGCCAAATGTGATGCGAAAAAAATCCCAGAGTCCTCCACTAACCCCGGAACGACTAGAAAAGGGGAAAATCGTTACCTTTAGGTCACACTTTTGGACAAAATGTGCCCGAAAAATAAAAATCCCTGGACTGCTCCGATAACCCTGGAACGAGTACAAAATCTGAAATCGTGAGCTATAGGTTATACTTTCGTCCAAATTAGCTTTGAGAAACAAAAATCCCCGGAATGCTTCGGTAACCCTGGAACGACTAGAAAAGTTGAAAATCGTGAGCTATAAGTCAATCTTTCGGCCAAATGTGCTCCAAAAATTAAAAATACCCAGACAGGCACGGTAACCCAGGAATGACTAGGAAAGCTGAAAATCGTGAGCTATAGGCCACGCTTTCGGCCAAATGTGCTCCGAAAAATGAAAATCCCCGCATTGGTCCGGAAACCCTGGAACGACGAGGAAAGCTAAAATGTGAGCTATAGGTCATGCTTTCGGCCAAATAACGACTAGACAAGCTAAAAATCGTGAGCTATAGGTCACGCTTTCGGCCAAGTGTGCTTCGAAAAATATAAATCCCCGGACTGCTCCGGTAACCCCTGAACGACTAGAAAGCTGAAATCAAGAGATATAGGTCACGCCACCAAATCGCTCGAGAAATAAAATTCCCCAGCGCCTCCTGAAACCTTGAAAGACTAGAAAAGCTGAAAATCTTGAGCTATGGGTCACCCTTTCGGCCAAATTTGATGCGACAAAAATCCCCGGAATGCTCCGGTAACACCGGAACGTTTAGAAAAGTTGAAAATCGTTATCTACAGGTGACGCTTTCGTGCAAATGTGCTTCGAAAAATAAAAAAACCCTGGACTGCTCTGGTAACCCCAAAACGACAAGAAAAGCTGAAATCGTGAGCTATAGGTCATGCTTTCGGCTAAATGTGCTGCGAAAAACAAAAATCCCTGGAATGCTCTGGTAACCTTGGAACGACTAGAAAAGCTGAAAATCGTGAGCTATAGATCACTCTTTGGTCGACAGTTCAAAAATAAAATTTCCCACCGCCCGAAACCCCGAACGACTAGAAAAGCTGAAAATCGTGAGTTATAGGTCACGCTTTCGGCCAAATGTGATTCAAAAAATAAAAAACGTTCACAGGTCCGGAAACCCCGGAACGATTGGAAAAGCTGAAAATCGTGAAATGTGCATTAAAAAATAAAAATCACCGGACTGCTCGGGTAACCGCGGGACGACTAGGTAACCTGAAATGCTTTCGGCCAAATCTGCTCCGAGAAACAAAATTCCTCCGACTGCTCAAGTAACTCTTGAACGACTAGAAAAGCTGAAAATCGTGAGCTATAGGTCACGCTTTTGGCCAAATGTGATTCGAAAAAAAATCCCCGGATTCCTCCAGTAACCGCGGAACGACTAGAAAACTGGAAAATCTTGACATGTGGGTCTCCCTTTCGGCCAAATGTGATGCGACAAAAATCACTGGAATCCTCTGGTAACACCGGAACGTTTATAAATGTTGAAAATCGGTAGCTATAGGTCACGCTTTCGTGCAAATGTGCTCCGAAAAATGAAAATCCCAGGACTGCTCCGGTAACTCCGGAACGACAAGAAAAGTTGAAATCGTGAGCTATAGGTCACGCTTGCGGCCAAATGTGCTCCAAAAAACAAAAATCCTTGGATAGCTCCGGTAACCCTGGAACGACTAAAAAAGTTGAAAACCGTGTGCTATAGAACACTCTTTCGGCCAAATGTGCTCCAAAAAATAAAAAACCGCAGACTGGCCTGGTAACCCTACAACGATTAGAAATGATGAAAATCGTGAGCTATAGGTCACGCTTTCGACGAAATCGGCCCCGATAAACAAAAATCGTCGAAATGCTCCGTTAACCCTAGCACGACTGGAAAAGCTAAAAATCGTGAGTTATTGGTCACGCTTTCGGCCAAATGTGCTTAAAAAAATGAAAATACCCGGACTGGCCCGGTAATCCTGGAACGATTAGAAAAGCTGAAAATTGTGAGCTATAGGTCACGCTTTCGGCCAAATGTGCTCCGAAAAATAAAAATCCCCGGACTGCCCCAGTAACCCAGAAACGAATAAAAAAGCTAAAAATGTGAGGGTCACGGTTTCGCCTAAATTTGCTCCGAGAAACAAAATTCCGCCGACTGCTCCGGTAATCGTTGAACGACTAGGAAAGCTGAAAATCGTGAGCTATAGGTCACGCTTTCGGCGAAATCTTCTCCAAGAAACAAAATGCCCCCGACAACTCCGGTAACCCTTGAACAACTAGAAAAGCTGAAGATGTGAGCTATACATCATGATTTCGGCCAAATGTGATGCAGAAAAAAAAATCCCCGGAGTCCTCTAGTAACCCCGGAAAGACTAGAAAAGCAGAAAATCCTAAGCTATGGGCCACCCTTTCGGCCAAATGTGATGCGACAAAAATCCCTGAAATCCTCCGGTAAGACCGGAATGTTTAGAAAAGTTGAAAATCGTTAGCTATAGGTCACGCTTACGAGTCCATGGATGCTCTGGTAACCCCGGAACGACTAGAAAAGCTGAAATCGTGAGCTAGGTCACGCCTTCAACCAAACACCTTAGAAACAAAATCGTCGAATGCTCGGTAACCACAGCACGACTAGAAAAGCTGAAAATCGTGAGCTATAGGTCACGCTTTCGGCCAAATGTGCTTCGAAAAATAAAATGACCAGACTGGCCCGATAACCCTACAACGACTAGAAAAGCTGAAAATCGTGGTCTGGTTTTCGGCCAAATCTGCTCCAAAATATAAAAATACCCAGACTGCGCCAGTATCCCTGGAATGACTAGAAAAGCTGAAAATCATGAGGATCAGTCTTTCGGCCAAATGTGCTTTGAAAAATAAAAATCCCCAAACTGGCCCGGTAAACTTAGAATGACTAGAAAAGCTGAAAATCGTGAGCTATATGTTACGTTTTTGGCCCAATTGTTCCAAAATATAAAAATACCCGGACTACTCCGGTAACCATGGAACGACTAGAAAAGCTGGAAATCGTGAGCTATAGGTACGCTTTCAGAAAATGTGCTCCGAAAAATAAAAATCCTCGGACTACTCCAGTAACCCCGGAGAGACTAGAAAAGCTGAAATCGTGAGCTATAGGTCACGCTTTCGACCAAATGTGCTTCAAAAAATAAAAATACCTGGACGCCTCTGGTTACACCGGAACGACTAGAAAAGCTGAAAATCGTGAGCTATAGGTACGATTTCGGCCAAATGTGCTCTGAAAAATAAAAATCCCCAGACTGGTCCGGTAACCCTACAACGACTAGAAACGCTGAAAATTGTGAGTTATAGGTCACGTTTTCGGCCAAATCTGTTCCAAAATATAAAAATACCCAAACTGCACTAGTAACCCCGGAACGACTAGAAAAGCTGAAATCATAATCTATAGGTTACGCTTTCGGCCAAATTTGCTTCGAGAAACAAAAATCCCCGGAATGCTCCGGTAAACCTGGAACGAGTAGAAAAGTTGAAAATCGTGAGCTATAGGTCAATTTTTCGACCAAATGTGCTCCGAAAATTCAAAATACCCGGACAGCCCCGGTGGCCCTGGAACGACTCGGAAAGTTGAAAATCGTGAGCTATATGTCACGCTTTCGGCCAAATGTTTTTCGAAAAATAAAAATCCCCGCACTGGTCCGGAAACCCTGGAACGACTAGGAAATCTAAAATGTGAGCTATAGGCCATGTTTTCCGCCAAATGTGCTCTGAAAAATAAAAATTCCTGGACAGGTCCGGTAACCCCGGAACGACCAGAAAAGTTGAAAATCCTGAGCTATAGGTCACGCTTTCGGTCAAGTGTGCTTCGAAAAACATAAATCCCCGGACTGCTCCGGTAACCCCAGGACGACTAGAAAGCTGAAATCATGAGATACAGGTCACGCTTTCGGCCAAATCTGCTGCAAGAAACAAAATTCCTCCGACTGCTCCGGTAAACCTTGAACGACTAGAAAATCTGAAAATCTTGAGCTATGGATCACCCTTTCGGCCAAATGTTATGCGACAAAAATCCCCGGAATGCTCCGATAACACCAAAACGTTTAGGAAAGTTGAAAGATGTAATTTATAGGTGAGCTTTCGTGCAAATGTGCTCCAAAAAATAAAAAACCCTGGACTGCTCTGGTAACCCCGGAAAGACAAGAAAAGCTGAAATCGTGAGATATAGGTCATGCTTTCGGTCAAATTGCTCCGAAAAACAAAAATCCCTGGAATGCTCCGGTAGCCTTGGAACGACTAGAAAAGCTGAAAATCGTGAGCTATAGATCACTCTTTTGGTCAGATGTGCTCTGAAAAATAAAAATTCCCAGACTTGCTGGGTAACCGTACAACGACCAGAAAAGCTGAAAATCGTGAGCTATAGGTACGGTTTCGGCAAATATGCTCCGAAAAATAAAAATTCCCGGACTACTCCGGTAACCACGGAATGACTAGAAAAGCTGAAATCGTGTAGGTCACGCTTTCGACCAAATCTGCCCCGAGAAACAAAAATCATCGAAATGCTCCGGTAAGCCTGGCACGACAGCCAAAAAGCTGAAAATCCTGAGTTATAAGTCACGCTTTCGGCCAATTGTGCTTCGAAAAATAAAAATTCCCGGACGACTCTGGTAACACCGGAACAACTAGAAAAGCTGAAAATCGTGAGCTATAGGTACGCTTTCAGCAAATGTGCTGCAAATATTTAAAATCCCCGGACTGGCCCGGTAACCCTGGAACGACTAGAAAACTAAAAATCGTGAGCTATGGGTCACGCTTTCGGCCAAATGTGCTCTAAAAAATAAAAATCTCCGCACTGGTCCGGAAACCCCGGAACGACTAGAAAAGCTAAAATGTGAGCTGTAGGTAGGGGTGCAAACGGATCGGATTCGGACGGATATTGTTGTTACCATATCCTAACCCATATTTTTTCTCCGGATTCGGTACCAATCGGATTCGGTGCCGGATCGGTCGGGTTTAACCCGAGCCGTTTGCACCCCTACTTATTTGTAAGGAATGCATGCAGTAAAATAAATGGAGTAGGAGAACGTACTGTCAAGAACTTGATGTTACTATTTAATAGCTGATGTGGAAGATTTTATTTTACCATTGCAAAAAAAATGAAACGTCAAATAGTAGCACTAACCTGAAATCAAACTTGCAGACATGTCGGATTCAGACGGATATTGCTATTACCATATCCTAACCCATATTGTTTCACCGGATTCGGTACCAATCGGATTCGGTACCAATCGGATTCGGTGCCGGATCGGTCAGGATTAACTCGACCCGTTTGCTCCCCTAGCTATAGGTCACGCTTTCGGCCAAATGTGCTCCGAAAAATAAAAATCCCTGAATAGATCCGGTAACCCTGGAATGATTGGAAAAGCTGAAAATCGTGAGCTATAGGTCACGCTTTCGGCCAAATGTGCATCGAAAAATAAAATTCCCGACCGCCGTAATCATGGACGATTAGAAAACCTGAAATCGTGACCTATAGGTCACGCTTTCAGCCAAATCTGCTCCGAGAAACAAAATTCCCCCGACTGCTCAAGTAACCCTTGAGCGACTTGAAAAGCTGAAAATCGTGAGCTATAGGTCACACTTTTCGCCAAATGTGATTCGAAAAAAAATCCCCGGATTCCTCCAGTAACCTCGGAACAACTAGAAAACCGAAAAATCATGAGATATGGGTCTCCCTTTCGGCCAAATCTGATGCGACAAAAATCCCTGGAATCCTCCGGTAACACCGGAACGTTTAGAAAAGTTGAAAATCATTAGCTATAGGTCACGCTTTTCGTGCAAATGTGCTCCGAAAAATAAAAATTCCTGGACTGCTCCGGTAACCCCGGAACGACAAGAAAAGTTGAAATCGTGAGCTATAGGTCACGCTTTCGACCAAATTTGCTCCGAAAAACAAAAATCCTCGGATAGCTCCGGTGACCATGGAACAAATAGAAAAGTTGAAAATCGTGTGCTATAGAACACTCTTTCAGCCAAATGTGCTCCGAAAAATAAATATCCCCAGACTGGCCCAGTAACCTTACAACGACTGGAAACGCTGAAAATCGTGAGCTATAGGTCACACTTTCGGCCAAATCTGCTCCGAAAAACAAAAATCACCGCACTGGTCCGGAAACCCCGGAGCGAATAGAAAAGCTAAAATGTGAGCTATAGGTCACGCTTTCGGCCAAATGTGCTTCAAAAAATGAAAATCCCTGCACAGGTCCGGTAACCCCAGAAGGATTAGAAAAGCAGAAAATCATGAGCTATAGGTCACGCTTTCAGTCAAATGTGATTTGCAAAATCTAAATCCCCAGACTGCTCCGGTAACCCCGGGACGACTAAAAAAGCTGAAATCGTGAACTATATGTCACGCTTTCGGCCAAATCTGTTCCGAGAAATAAATTTCCCTCGACTGCTGCGTAAACCCTTGAACGATTAGAAAAGCGGAAAATCGTGAGCTATAGGTACGCTTTCGGTAAATGTGCTCCAAAAATAAAAATCCCCAGACTACTTCGGTAACCCCGAAACGACTAGAACATATGAAATCGTGAGCTATAGGTACGCTTTCGACCAAATCTGCCCCGAGAAACAAAAATCGTCGAAATGCTCCGGTAACCCTGGCACGACTAGAAAAGCTGAAAATCGTGAGTTATAGGTCACGCTTTCAGCCAAATGTGCTTCGAAAAATAAAAAACACGGACGACTCTGGTAAGACCGGAACGACTAGAAAAGCTGAAAATCGTGAGCTATAGGTACGCTTTGAAATGTGATCTGAATATTAAAATCCCGGACCGCCCAGAACCTCGGAATGACTAGAAAAGCTGAAAATCGTGAGGTATATGTCACGCTTTCGGCCAAATATGCTCCAAAAAATAAAAATCCCCGCACTGGTCCGAAAACCCCGGAACGACTAGAAAAGCAAAAATGTGAGCTATAGGTCACGCTTTCGGCCAAATGTGCTACAAAAAATAAAAAATCCCTGCACAAGTCCGGTAATCCCGGAACGATTGGAAAAGCTGAAAATCGTGAGCTATAGGTCACGCTTTCGGCCAAATGTGCATCGGAAAATAAAAATCCCCGGACTGCTCGGGTAACCGTGGGACGACTAGAAAACCTGAAATCGTGACCTATAGGTCACGCTTTCGGCCAAATCTGCTCCGAGAAACAAAATTCCCCCGACTGCTCAAGTAACCCTTGAACGACTAGAAAAGCTGAAAATTGTGAGCTATAGGTCACGCTTTTGGCCAAATGTGATTCGAAAAAAAAATCAACGGATTCCTCCAGTAACCCCGGAACGACTAGAAAACTGGAAAATCATGAGATATGGGTCTCCCTTTCGGCCAAATGTGATGCGACAAAAATCCCCGGACTGCTCCGGTAACCCCGGAACGACAAGAAGAGTTGAAATCGTGAGCTATAGGTCACGCTTTCGGCCAAATGTGCTCCGAAAAAGAAAAATCATCGAATAGCTCCGGTAACCCTGGAACGACTAGAAAAATTGAAAATCGTGTGCTATAGAACACTCTATCGGCCAAATGTGCTACGAAAAATAAAAATCACCAGACTGGCCCGGTAACCATACAACGACTAGAAACGCTGAAAATCGTGAGCTATAGGTCACGTTTTCAGCCAAATGTGCTCCGAAAAACAAAAATCCCCGCACTGGTCCGGAAACCCTGGAGCGACTAGAAAAGCTAAAATGTGAGCTATAGGTCACGCTTTCGGTCAAATGTGCTCCCAAGAATAAAAATCCATGCACAGGTCCGGTATCCCCAGAACGATTACAAAAGCGGAAAATCATGAGCTGTAGGTCACGCTTTCCGCCAAATGTGCTTCGAAAAACAAACTGTCTATTTTTTCTACGAGATGGAATCACCCAGTGACACATAGCTGGGCTACGGTGAAGCTGCGCTAGAGAAGTCAACACTTCCGGAGAACCGCGGGGTAATAAGATATAACACATGCCAGCAGCGAGAAAACACATTTTCTCGGTGATCGTTCTGCCTTTTAGTTAAGACTAGTTCCTAAGTGTCTATTTTTTGTACGAGATGGAATCACCTGTGACGCATTGTTGGGCTACGATGAAATTGCACTAGAGCTGACAACACTTTCGGGGAACCGCGTTGCAACAGGCTATAGCACATGTCAGCAGCAAAAAAACACCTTTTCTGGGCTACGGTGAAGCTGCGCTAGAGAAGTCAACACTTCCGGAGAACCGCGGGGTAATAAGATATAGCACATGCCAGCAGCGAGAAAACATATTTTCTCGGTGATCGTTCTGCCTTTTAGTTAAGACTAGTTCCTAAGTGTCTATTTTTTGTACGAGATGGAATCACCAGTGACACATTGCTGGGCTACGGTGAAGCCGCACTAGAGCAGGCAACACTTCCGGAGAACCGCGGGGCAACAAGCTATAGCACATGCCAGCAGCGAAAAAACACCTTTTTTCGGTGATCGTTGTGCATTTTTAGTTAGGACTAGTTGCTAACTATATATTTTTTCTACGAGATGGAATCACCCAGTGACGCATTGCTGGGCTACGGTGAAGCCGCACTAGAGCTGGCAACACATCCGGAGAATCGCGTTGCAACGGGCTATAGCACATGCCAGCAGCAAAAAAACATCTTTTCTTGGTGATCGTTGTCGATTTTAGTGAGCACTAGTTGCGAAGTGTCTATTTTTTCTACGAGATGGAATCACCCAGTGACGCATTGCTGGGCTACGGTGAAGCCGCACTAGAGCAGGCAACACTTCCGGACAACCGCGGGCAGCAGTTATAGCACATGCCGCCAGACCAAAAAACTTTTTTTCTGTGACCGTTGTGCATTTTCAGGTAGGACTAGTTGCTAAGTGTCTATTTTTTCTACGAGATGGAATCACCTAGTGACGCATTGCTGGGCTACGGTGAAGCTGCACTACAGCTGGCAACACTTCTGGAGAACCGTGGGGCAACAGGCTATAGCACATGCCAGCAGCCAAAAACACCTTCCCTCGGTGATCGTGTGCCCATTAGTTAAGACTAGTTGTCTATTTTTTCTACAAGATGGAATCACCCAGTGACGCATTGCCGGGCTACGGTGAAGCTGCACTAGAGCAGGCAACACTTCCGGAGAACCGCGGGGCAACATGCTATAGCACATTCCAGCTGCCAAAAAACACCTTTTCTCGGTGATCGTGGTGCCTTTTAGTTAGGACTAGTTGCTAACTGTCTATTTTTTCTACGAGATGGAATCACCCAGTGACGTATTGCTGGGCTACGGTGCAGCCGCATTAGAGCTGGCAACACTTCCGGAGAACCACGTTGCAACATGCTGTAGCACATGGCAGCAGCAAAAAAACATATTTTCTCGGTGACCGTTGTGCCTTTTAGTGAGCAGTAGTTGCTAAGTGTCTATTTTTTCTACTAGATGGAATCAACCAGTGACGCATTGCTGGGGTACGGTGAAGCCGCACTAGAGCTGGCAACACTTCCGGAGAACCGTGTTGCAATAGGCTATAGCACATGTCAGTAGCAAAAAACACCTTTTTTCAGTGATCGTTGTGCCTTTTAGTGAGCACTAGTTGCTAAGTGTCTTTTTTTCTACGAGATGAAATCACACAGTGACGCATTGTTGGGCTACGGTGAAGCTGCACTAGAGCTGGCAATATTTCCGGAGAACTACGTTGCAACAGGCTACAGCTCGTGTCAGCAGCAAAAAATCACCTTTTCTCGGTGATCGTTGTGCCTTTTAGTTAAGACTAGTTACTAAGTGTCTATTTTTTCTACGAGATGGAATCACCCAGTGACGCATTGCTGGGCTACGGTGAAGCCTCACTAGAGCTGGCAACAGTTCCGGAGAACCGCGTTGCAACAGGCTATAGAACAAGTCAGCAGCAAAAAACACATTTTCTCGGTGATCGTTGTGGCTTTTAGTGAGCACTAGTTGCTAAGTGTCTATTTTTTCTACGAGATGGAATCACCCAGTGACGCATTGCTGGGCTACGGTGGAGCCGCACTAGAGTAGGCAACACTTCCGGAGAACCGCGTTGCAACAGGCTATAGAACTTGCCAGCAGCAAAAAACACATTTTCTCGGTGATCGTTGTGGCTTTTAGTGAGCACTAGTTGCTAAGTGTCTATTTTTTCTACGAGATGGAATCACCTAGTGACGCATTGCTGGGCTACGGTGAAGCCGCACTAGAGCAGGTAACACTTCCGGACAACCGCGGGGCAACAGGCTATAGCACATGCCAGCAGCCAAAAAACACATTTTTTCGGTGATCGTTGTACATTTTTAGTAATGACTAGTAGCTATGTGTCTATTTTTTCTACGAGATGTAATCTCCCAGTGACGCATAGCCGGGCTACGGTGAAGCTGCGCTAGAGAGCTGGCAACACTGCCGGAGAACCGCGGGGCAACAGGCTATAGCACATGCCAGCAGCCAAAAACACTTTTTCTCGGTAATCGTTGTGCCTTTTAGTGAGAACTAGTTGCTAAGTGTCTATTTTTTCTACGAGATGGAATCACCCAGTGACGCATTGATGGGCTACGGTGAAGCTGCACTAGAGCAGGCAACACTTCCGGAGAACCGCGGGGCAACAGGCTATACCACATGCCAGCAGCCAAAAACACCTTCCCTCGGTGATCATGTGCCTTTTAGTTAAGACTAGTTGCTAAGTGTCTATTTTTTCTACGAGATGGAATCACCCAGTGACGCATTGCTGGGCTACGGTGAAGCTGCACTAGAGCAGGCAACACTTCCGGAGAACCGCGGGGCAACAGGCTATAGCACATGCCAGCAGCCAAAAAACACATTTTTTCGGTGATGGTTGTACCTTTTAGTTAGGACTAGTTGCTAACTGTCTATTTTTTTCTACGAGATGAAATCACACAGTGACGTAATGCTGGGCTACGGTGAAGCCGCATTAGAGCTGTCAACACTTCCGGAGAACCGCGTTGCAACAGGCTATAGCACATGCCAGCAGCAAAAAAAGACATTTTCTCGGTGATCGTTGTGCCTTTTAGTGAGTTGTAGTTGCTAAGTGTCTATTTTTTCTACTAGATGGAATCAAACAGTTACGCATTGCTGGGCTATGGTGAAGCCGCACTAGAGCTGGCAACACTTCTGGAGAACCGCGTTGTAATAGGCTATAGCACATGTCAGAAGCAAAAAAACACATTTTTTCAGCGATCGTTGTGCCTTTTAGCTCGGAATAGTTGCTAAGTGTCTATTTTTTTATGAGATGGAATCACCAGTGACGCATTGTTGGGCTACGATGAAGTTGCACTAGAGCTGGCAACACTTCCGGGGAACCACGTTGCAACAGGCTATAGCACATGTCAGCAGCAAAAAAACACGTTTTCTCGGTGATCGTTGTGGCTTTTAGTGAGCACTAGTTGCGAAGTGTCTATTTTTTCTACGAGATAGAATCATCCAGTGACGCATTGCTGGGCTACGGTGAAGCCGCACTAGAGCAGGCAACACTTCCGGACAACCGCGGGACAACAGGCTATAGCACATGCCAGCAGCCAAAAAACACTTTTTTTCGGTGACCGTTGTGCATTTTCAGTTAGGACTAGTTGCTAAGTGTCTATTTTTTCGACAAGGTGGAATCACCTAGTGACGCATTGCTGGGCTACGGTGAAGTTGCACTAGAGCTGGCAGCACTTCCGGAGAACCGCGGGGCAACAGGCTATAGCACATGCCAGCAGCCAAAAACACCTTCCCTTGGTGATCGTGTGCCTATTAGTTAAGACTAGTTGCTAAGTGTCTATTTTTTCTACGAGATGGAATCACCCAGTGACGCATTGCTGGGCTACGGTGAAGCTGCACTAGAGCAGGCAACACTTCCGGAGAACCGCGGGGCAACAGGCTATAGCACATGCCAGCAGCCAAAAAGCACCTTTTTTCGGTGAGCGTGGTGCCTTTTAGTTAGGACTAGTTGCTAACTGTCTATTTTTTCTACGAGATGGAATCACCCAGTGACGTATTGCTGGGCTACGGTGAAGCCGCATTAGACCTGGCAACACTTCCGGAGAACCGCGTTGCAACATGCTATAGCACATGGCAGCAGCAAAAAAAGACATTTTCTCGGTGATCGTTGTGCTAAGTGTCTATTTTTTCTACTAGGTGGAATCAACCAGTGACGCATTGCTGTGGTACGGTGAAGCCGCACTAGAGCTGGCAACACTTCCGGAGAACCGTGTTGCAATAGGCTATAGCACATGTCAGCAGCAAAAAACACCTTTTTTCAGTGGTCGTTGGGCCTTTTAGTGAGCACTAGTTGCTAAGTGTCTATTTTTTCTATGAGATGGAATCACCCAGTGACGCATTGTTGGACTACGGTGAAGCTGCACTAGAGCTGGCAACATTTCTGGAGAACCGCGTTGCAACAGGCTATAACACATGTTAGTAGCAACAGGCTATAGCACGTGTAAGACTAGTTGCTAAGTGTCTATTTTTTCTACGAGATGGAATCACCCAGTGACGCATTGCTGGGCTACGGTAAAAGTCGCACTAGAGCGAGCAACACTTAGGAGAACCGCGGGCAACAGTTATATAACACATGCCAGCAGCCAAAAACACCTTCCCTCGGTGATCGTGTGCCTTTTAGTTAAGACTAGTTGCTAAGTGTCTATTTTTTCTACGAGATGGAATCACCCAGTGACGCATTGCTGGGCTGCGGTGAAGCTACACTAGAGTAGGCAACACTTCCGGAGAACCGCGGGGCAACAGGCTATAGCACATGCCAGCAGCCAAAAAACACCTTTTTTCGGTGATCGTTGTGCCTTTTAGTTAGGACTAGTTGCTAACTGTCTATTTTTTCTACGAGATGGAATCACATAGTGATGTATTGCTGGGCTACGTTGAAGCCGCATTAGAGCTGTCAACACTTCCGGAGAACCGCGTTGCAACAGGCTATAGCACATGCCGGTGACAAAAAGACATTTTCTCGATGATCGTTGTGCCTTTTAGTGAGCTGTAGTTGCTAAGTGTCTATTTTTTCTACTAGATGGAATCAACCAGTTACGTATTGCTGGGCTACGGTGAAGCCGCACTAGAGCTGGCAACACTTCTGGAGAACCGCGTTGCAATAGGCTATAGCACATGTCAGCAGCAAAAAAACACATTTTTTCAGCGATCGTTGTGCCTTTTAGTTTGGAATAGTTGCTAAGTGTCTATTTTTTTACGATATGGAATCACCAGTGACGCATTGTTGGGCTACGATGAAGTTGCACTAGAGCTGACAACACTTCCGGGGAACCGCGTTGCAATAGGCTATAGCACATGTCAGCAGCAAAAAAAAACCTTTTCTCGGTGATTGTTGTGGCTTTTAGTGAGCACTAGTTGCGAAGTGTCTATTTTTTCTACGAGATGGAATCACCCAGTGACGCATTGCTGGGCTACGGTGAAGCCGCACTAGAGCAGGCAACACTTCCGGACAACCGCAGGGCAACATGCTATAGCACATGCCAGCAGCCAAAAAACACCTTTTTTCGGTGATCGTTGTGCATTTTTAGTTAGGACTAGTTGCTAAGTGTCTATTTTTTCTACGAGATGGAATCACCCAGTAACGCATTGCTGGGCTACGGTGAAGCTGCACTAGAGATGGCAACACTTCCGGAGAACCGCGGGGCAACAAGCTATTGCACATGCCAGCAGCGAAAAACACCTTTTCTCGGTGATCGTTGTGCCTTTTAGTGAGCACTAGTTGCTAAGTGTCTATTTTTTCTACGAGATTTTTAGGAAGATTTTACACTCATCGCTTCCTGCAAGAGCCTGATATGTTATTTCACTTCCTATGAAGTTATGGGGTAATTACAAAGTAGGTAGTTTGATATCTTACCAGGCGGTATGACACTTCCTCGTCTATGGGGTTTCGACAGGAGATGGCCCCTGACAGCACAATAGATGACCTTACACTTAACCAGTTTCGGGTGTGCTCATTAGGGATCCTGACAAATGTAGGAAGGCCTCTTGCAGGATTGCCTGCTCATCCTCCTTCCTCTATTGCGGGATTTTACCCGCATACCTGGTGCTGCCGAGTCTATGGGGTGCGTGCTTTTTATTTAGAGGGCCCTGTGCGCTGCACTTTCACTCCTAAAATTATCTGTTATCTTCTTCGCCACAAACTCTTACCAGCATGGTTCCAAGAATGGATACTTCTGGAAGGGTATTAGATCCTTTTCCTCATATTGCTTGATAAGCATGCTCTTGAAGTTCTTCCATGCTTTGCACATCGCTAGCAATGCTTTTCGTCACACAGAGGCCTGATGTTCTTCCAGATTCTCGAACGATTGACAAATTTTATCACTAGCTCATTTTTTGATCTTTGTTCAAGTTTTTCCATGAATTGTATATGATATCAACCCATTCCTGTGCAACTATTCTGACCATTCTCCGGAATGTGGACACTGCTAGGCGAGGATTGAGAGGGTCCCAGACGCATTGACATCTGTGATGATAAATCGGTCCTCGGGTCTTTTCGATAATCCTCTTCCATGGCGCTTGGATTTCCCAGAGGACAGTGCATCACATGCATGAGGCGATGATGATGAAGAATGAGCGCATGACATTTTCAAAAGATAATAGAAGTGGCGTAGAAATAGAGAGTACTAGTGAACTGGCTGCCAGTAAGCTAAACGACAATAAGAATCAATTCGAGCCTTGCCTCTATTGCTTGGATTGTTAAAAATTAGGCAGTTTTAGCAATAATTTTAAGTTAATTCTAAATCCAAGTATTAACAGTCAAGCATATATCCAGCAGTATGTAAATGACACGAAGATAAACCTATTATCTCTCAAAATAGATAAAACATTCAAATCATTAACATATGATAATATGCTAAACTGTACAGAAAGTATGTATTTATGAACTGCATATTGCACAGATTAAAGTTGTGAAGTTGCTCTTAGTTGAGGAGTTGCACAAGGTTAAATCTTGACATTCTTCCACTCTTGTCAATATATCAATAATAAAATTGACTATGTCTTTACTATTCTGCTAGTCTGACTGTGTAAATTACTTTAGATAAGAGACAAAGTCAATTGCATGCTGAGAACTACTAATGCAATGCCAACAAAGTTTCTGCAATAATCAGAAGTATATAACAGATATATGCTACTACGGTATCGACTGAATTCAGCAAAGACCTGGCCATAAGCATTAAAGTATAATTTTTCTTTTAATCTTGTTGTTCTCTCTCACCCACCAACCAACTATCAACAACCACATTCAACAGCATCATTAAAAAGCACTTTTTTTACTATCGAGTAGAACTCTTGTTACAACTAAATAGTGACCTCAAACATAATAACATGATCTTAACAATTAAATAAAACTCATCTTTAAGATCCATCCCATATATACACTCGTGATGACGTTAGCTCTTATCTCCTCGAAAAGCAAAGGTACCATCTTCCTCCTTTCTTTAATGAGAAGTGCCACGCTTCCTACCCACTGCCATTTCCATCTCTCTTTAATGAGAAGTGCCACGCTTCCCACCCACTGCCATTTCTATCTCTCACGCCATCTCTGTCCTCTTCAACAGAGAGCTCACTTCTAGTAACTCCCAAACAAGCTCTTGTACATATTCATTTCACATCTCTCCTTCCAATCACTACCAAAAATCACAAATCCCTTGATGCATGTCATACCATTGCAATCCTCATCGCACGAGCAACCCATTCATACAAGTAGTTTTCGCATGCAAAGTCGTTTGAGCGATTTCGCAAGAGGTGGTGAGCTGCGGGCAGTGGCGGCCGGCGCAGCAACGTCGCCCGGGACGGCTTGTGGGCGCAACCTGGCAGTGGCCGAAGCCGGCGGCCAGCATGCCTGCGGCACGGCGGGCGAGGCCGAGTCGCTGCGCTGCTGCGTCGGCACCGGCAGCGGCTCGCCGGTGGCCGGTCGACGGGAGAAAGAGAGGAGGAGCGGACAGCGGAGGCTCGTTGCGGCACAGCGGCACCGAGATGGCGGAGCCGACGAGGCCGAGCGGCGGTGCATGCAGCCGGAGCCATGCATGCACGCGGCCGAGCTCGACGGCGACCGAAGGCGCGGCCAGAGCTGGTGCGGCGGGCGCCAGGGCTGAGGCAGCCGGGGGTGAGGGCGCCGAGGCGACGGCCGGGCTCAGCGCGGTTGGACGGGAGAGAGAGAGAGCCGTCGGTTGGAGGAGGAAGAAAAGAAGTGGGGGAAATGGAGAAGGAAGAGGAGGGAGAGGGCTGCGCTGTTGGTGGAGGAGAAAAAAAAGAGGAGAGAGAAAAAAGAGGCTTGTTGCCGTTGTGATGGAGCTGGACATGGCAGAAGCGGAGGGAAGCAACGGCAACCATGCAGCTCGTCCCAGATCTGGCAGAACCATCACCGCTTGTTGCCGTTGTGCTGCCACTGCTGAGGTACATATTGCTGCTGCTGCTGCTGCTGCTTTTCTTCTCCTTGTTCTCATTCTTCTTGTAATTGGAGGCTTTGAGGTTGTGTGCTGGGTTTCCTTGTTCATGCACATGGCTATTATGCTCTGCAAGTTGGCAGCCTGGGCATCCTGCTGCCGCCCAGTGCTTTTTAGAACATTGATCCTAGGACTTCACTTTAAGGTTTGGAGGTAGATCTGCTCTAGTAGCTCATGCTTTTATAGCAAAATTACTATATTTCTATGTTATGACAACATCTAGATCTGCTATAATTCATGTCTTTAAAACTTGGAACTGTATTTCAATGACTCGGGGACAAGTCAGCCATGCTAACACTATTATTGTAAGTCACAACTTTGGGAGCAATTTACTTTGAAGTTTGAACTATATTTCAAGGAAGGCATATCTAGTGCAAAGTGCAAACCATGTGCTACGTTCAATCATGCAAACCACTTTAGTTTACACACCAAATTAATGCCCTGGTACTTCAGGCATATATTAGACGAACTTTCCTGTCTGTGTTAGAAAGATGTATGTTTCTTTTAACCAAGATTAAACTAACTGTATGAAGATATTGGTATTACGAAGACCAATCAATTTGCTATATTATGTTTACATGTTCAGAATCTCAACCAACACAATGACCTTCTTTGAACAAAACAAAGCCCTTTTTTGTTTCATGATCCTCCATTTAGCCTCTTGAGTCCTGATGTTTCAACGATTTACTCCATTCATGAAGCAATTCATAGCTTTAAGTATTGGCACAAAGGCTGGTAGTGCAGTGGGCAGTGGGCTGGTGGCCTGGTGCCTTAGTGCCTGGTCTGGTCATGGCCTGCTGCAATGGCACTTCCTTCATTTGATTTTGCGACGAGCCTGCTACCTTTTGTTTTAGCCTTTTAGGTTGTCAGGTTGATAATAACATGCTGAATTGCTGATTGATTATCCCTCGTTTTGGTGTAGGGATGGTCAGATGGATGGCTAGATTTCTGATTGGGCTCGGTGGTGGCTAGATTTGTTTGGTCGGCGACGGCGGGCAAGTGAGTTGCTGGGGTGGCTATCATCGCTGTGCAGCGTGGTTTTCCATAATTCCATTGTTTACCACTAAGAGATAACCCTTTTTTCAATCTTTATAACTATGTACAATCGCAATTTCTGAATTCGTCACTAAGTTTGCTAATTTTGGTGTACAGATAACTGCTTACTTATATTTATGAGTTTTAGCCCAGGTCTTGGTGCAACATTATGTAGAACGACAATTCAAAATCTACCTACCATAGGTAGATCTGCTCTACCTAGCTCTTACCGTTCAACTATATTGCAATAGTTTCGAACATACCTGCCATACTACAGCTCAGTGTATTCAACAAATTTTAACTAGACCTATGTTTAAATGTTTACGAAAAATGCCATAATATTCCAAATACTTTGATAAAGTTTCTTTTTGATATATGTCTCACAGTTTTGGAGTAGACCTAACATTGCCAAATGTTTTATAATTTTGCACCAGCACAATGGTTTGGATATTTTTTTGTGTGTGCTTCCTTACTAAAATTCACACAAAACTATATTTCAAATCTGAGACAAAAATTGCCATAACTTATATTAAAATCTCATCATAAATTGTGGGGCATATCTGCCACATTATATATCATGGTTTTAAGGCAATTTTGCTTCAAACTATAATTCAATGTTTTGGCAATATATGTATCACACTATAGCTCACAATTTTCAAGTAATTTAAATTATAACTATATGGGGTTGTTTATTGCACGGATGAACAGTCTGGCCACATCTCTCCTAGCTGCTAGGGGAAATTCACCAAGGCGAGTGTCGCCATGTACAATGTCATCTTCAAGGCACTTTTGCCTGACTTATGATTCATCTCCGATCTGGTCTGCTGTGGACTAGAAGTTCTGTTTGGATTCCTCATGTAATGAGAGATGATAAGGGGTGATTGTGCATCTACTTCCTGCCTGATTTTTGGCATTTTGCATTACGTGAAACGATGTGGTCAGGGATACCTGCTTTGTTCAACAAGAATTGCCTGCAACTACTTTTGAAGACCAAGGAATAACATCCTCACATGAAGGTTCTGTTTCTGACCACAACTAAGGTGAAGTACCGAATACTTCTTTTGTTCAATGTGAATTGCCTGCAACTACTTCTGACTGGACCTCAAGTAGCGAGTGATCAGATTTTGCAGGTTGTTCGGTGTATCAGAAGTGTGCTGCCTCTTGTGAATGTGATCTAAGTCTAAACATGAATCATTAGGCGCCATCCTGCTGGCCACCTAGCGCCCAGTGCTTTTTAGAACATTGATCCTAGGACTTCGCTTTAAGGTTTGGAGGTAGATCTACTCTAGTAGCTCATGCTTTTATAGCAAAATTGCTATATTTATATGTTCTGACAACATCTAGATCTGCTATAATTCATGGCTTTAAAACCTGGAACTGTATTTCAATGACTTGGGGACAAGTCAGCCATGCTAACACTATTATTGTAAGTCACAACTTTGGGGGCAATTTACTTTGAAGTTTGAACTATATTTCAAGGAAGGCATATCTAGTGCAAAGTGCAAACCATGTGCTATGTTCAATCATGCAAACCACTTTAGTTTATACACCAAATTAATCCCCTGGTACTTCAGGCAGATATTAGACGAACTTTCCTGTCTGTTAGAAAGATGTATGTTTCTTTTAACCAAGATTAAACTAACTGTATGAAGATATTGGTATTATGAAGACCGGTCAATTTGCTATCATTATGTTTACATGTTCAGAATCTCAACCAACAAAATGACCTTCTTTGAACAAAACAAAGCCCTTTTTTGTTTCATGATCCTCCATTTAGCCTCTTGAGTCCTGATGTTCCAACGATTTACTCCATTCATGAAGCAATTCATAGCTTTAAGTATTGGCACAAAGGCTGGTAGTGCAGTGGGCAGTGGGCTGGTGCCCTGGTGCCTTAGTGCCTGGTCTGGTCATGGCCTGCTGCAATGGCACTTCCTTCATTTGATTTTGCGACGAGCCTGCTACCTTTTGTTTTAGCCTTTTAGGTTGTCAGGTTGATAATAACATGCTGAATTGCTGATTGATTATCCCTCGTTTTGGTGTAGGGATGGTCAGATGGATGGCTAGATTTCTGATTGGGCTCGGTGGTGGCTAAATTTGTTTGGTCGGCGACAGCGGGCAAGTGAGTTGCTGGGGTGGCTACCATTACGGACTGTAATGGTGATTAAAATAGTTGTGCCAACAATATTATTGTGTGCACGGAGCCTTGCTGTTCAGTTTCCTGCAGCTTCCTTCTGCATAAATCTGATTATTGTAGGTGGCAGGTGCCTCCTAAACATTGTCCGTTCCTTTTGTTGCACTGAGCTCTGTTTATTTGCAGTCTGGTATTTTTTGCATTATTGTTGATGCCCTGATTAAATTAGAGATCTACTCGGACTATGTGCAGCTTTTTATATCTAATCTTTCGTCAAGTCCCGATTTTCTTTGTTTTAATAGTCAACACTTTTAAAATTACAGGCACATCTTGCACCTAGTGGTTACCTCAAAATCCCTACTGTGAGTATTATATTACACTTCTTTTGATCATCATCCTGATAAAGAGGAATGCCCTTCTATGTTGTTTAGTTGGACTGCTATTTTATTGTTGGACTTACACATGTTTGATTTTGAATTGCTTCCTGTACTGGTCACTCGGTCAGTTCACTGTTATTGGGCACTGTATTAAGTTTTAGTTTGCTGGTAGTGGGTGGTAGAGATGATTCATTAATCAAACCTATGTGTAAAGATGCTTATAAACACTACAAATAATTAGCTATATGATGCATATCTGAATAACGGACATGTTGGTTAGTTTGATTTTCTACTTTTGTCTGTATCTGCAAAATCTTTTAAGTAGGTAAACTTAATGTGTGTTTAGCTTTTACTTATATTTCACAAACCTGAGAAGGAAGATAGTAAGAAAACATTGATTGATCTTTAACCATGATTCCTGGAAGTGAACCAGAGCTGTATTTGATGATAATGTTCCAAGTGACTGAAGTTTGTATACTGTTTTCACGATATGGCAGATTATATGAAGGGATGCAGGTTTCTTCCAAAACTTAACAATGAGATACCATGTGAAAGAAATGCTACCTACAAGGAAAGGTTCAGCAGCTTGGAGAATCTGGTATTGATCATGGTAAGCTTGACTAAGTCCAAAATCTCATTCTGATCGTGTTTGCAAGATTAAATGGTAGAACATTGTACTCTGTATTAGTTGGTGCGAAATGTACTTCACTTATTCCCTGTTTTGAAAAGCAGAGATAATCAGTTTTCTGAAGTCAGGAGCAGTGATTGGGTGATTGCCCTTTCATGCAGCAATAAATGTTGAGCGGAATATTACTGTCGAATGTTTCAAACAGTGTCTTAGATTACACCACTATTTGATATATGGACCGAAACAACTAGGGATATGCATTTGGTAGGTTAGCTTTCATTTCGAGATTCACAATGGAAACTGATAATTGAAATGTTAGTGTTTTTATAACTGAACCAAAAGCTGGATACTGAAATAACTAGCTTTTGTGTTATGTATGTTCGGTTGTTTTAGCTTGATCCTTTTTTCCATATGCTGTGTGTGGTACTGCCTATACCATACATTTGTGTATCTGAATTGCATTAGTATAGTACTATGGCCGTTTTGCTCCTTAAACCCTTTGCCTGTGATGTAACACCCTAGCCTAAAATTCACTTAATACCCAACCCACCCATGGGGTGGACTCGCGCACAAATAGTACCCCGCTTATACTTTACGTCCTCGCTTAGTGCGAAAGAGTTAAGACAATGATGCTATGTTTGGACTCAACATGCATTATATGCTACTACACATTTTGGACAAGCAATGTGGACTAATCTTACCACCACTCCACATGGGTCATATGAGTCTTCACACAAATGCCGAGGTGTTACATTTAACCCCCTTTTAAGGGATAACACCCTTAGCAGCACATCATATACACGGTAAATGAGCAGCCCTAAACCCTAAACAGGTTATACCGGTGGGGTTTGGGATTTGAAATACCAGTGGTTTTTATTTAATTCAAATTTAAAAGTTTGAATGTTTAACACTAATGATGTTTAAATTGTTTAACACTAATGGAATATATTAGGAAGATACATGCACCTCTCGTACTTGACTTCGATGTTTTTTCCATGAATATATTAGTTCGACAATTTTTTATTTAATTCAAATTTAAAATTTTGAATGTTAAAGTTGATTTTCCTAATGATGTTTACATTATTTAACACTAATGGAATATATTAGAAAAATACGTGCACCTCTCGTATTTGACTTCATACTTTTTGCCATGAATGTATTTGTTCGGCGGTTTTTTATTTAATTTAAATTTGAAATTTTGAATGTTAAAGTTAATTTTTCTAGTGACGTATAGTTTAACACTAATGGAATATATTTGAAAGATGCATGCACCTCATGTGCTTGACTTCATGTTTTGTGCCATGAATGTAGTTTAGGGTTTAGGGTTTAGGGTTTAGGGTTTAGGGTTTAGGGTTTAGGGTTTAGGGTTTAGGGTTTAGGGTTTAGGGTTTAGGGTTTAGGGTTTAGGGTTTAGGGTTTAGGGTTTAGGGTTTAGGGTTTAGGGTTTAGGGTTTAGGGTTTAGGGTTTAGGGTTTAGGGTTTAGGGTTTAGGGTTTAGGGTT